>ML778276.1:327647-346062 GCA_009831015.1 Picea engelmannii | reverse complement strand
TTAATATATATATATATATATATATATATATATATAAGAGCCATAGGATATGGTGGTCGATGGGAATGGAACCCAAACCTTCGAAATAAAGAAAAGAGCAAACAAAAAAATAAAATAAAAACAAACCTGCGAACCCTAACCTAAAGAAAGCAACCAACGACCAAACTAGACCGAGTCCAAGCACCTAAGACCAAAAGCCAAGCATACACTATGCATTTTAAAAGAAATAATACTATATATATATATATATATATATAACATTGGGATCTAACCCAATCCCCAATTCTAATCAACTCAACCTAGATCATGCCAAATATCATTCAAGTGTCCGAGCGCCTAAGCGCTCGAGTCGAGTCCAACTATCAAGCACCCGAATAAAGGATAAAGTAGGGCGAAAGTTCCAGGTGATTGTTAGAATAACTACCCCTCGGAATCGACACCTAAGTAAAAAGAAGCCCCAGGGACCTCGACTGTGCTTCTCCAAACAACATCCAACTAAAACAAATCAATAAATAAAACCCATCACTGCAAAAGATCAAACTTGATCATTCCTGATCACTCATTCCATAAACTCGATCGCTCTTGGAAATTCACAGATAAAACTTCAAATATATGAAGTAGATAATTTGAATCGCCCCAATCGGGGTATAGGAAAAAAAATAATGATTTACCAACATTATAGCAACATCGGAACAAGTATTAAGGTTCGAACCTGCGACATACCTCGATAATGAATCGAGTGGAACTTTATCAGAATGAGGAAGCTGCACACCCACGCCATTCGACTCAGCAATCACATCTGGATTCTTTCCAATTCTACCCATTCCAACCTCCATACAACAACAAATAACCTTGTGATGCTCCACTTCTTCCAATAATTGATAAGTATTATAATGAGATACAGATACAGTCTCCATACTATTCAGGATTTTCTCAATAGTTTGTTGTTCACCCTTAAAATTTCTTCAAACTGACCATTTCAGGTATGGGATGAAAGGCTGCCTTTAAACTGATCTTCGGACAGAGACAAGAATGAAAGCTTTGAGTCAAAGGAGCACCTTCTCTACTTATCCATAAGAGTATATATAAAATATTTGGTGGCCATGAAAATCGTATACGCCACACAGTACCACGAGGAGAGCCCACAATGCAAAACTAGTGGTCAACACACAACCCAATGCACTAAGTACTAAACTCACAAGCGTATGGCCTAGGGCTATTAGCCACACTATCATAGACCAAGGGAGGAGCCCGTAGGCCAAGGGAGGAGCCACAGGCCTTTACACAAGTAACACCTAAATATGTATAAAAAAAAAACCACATCATAAGCCAAGTAACGGGAAAGCACCATTACACAAGGCGACCAGGGAGATCCCATGAAGGGACATAGTAAGTATACTACGCATCAAAACCTAGCCACACTGTATGCCAAAGTATTCATAACAAATCCAAGCGCGAGCCATGAGGAGGGAGCCCATGAGAGGCAAGCTGAGGCATGCTTTGCAAAGTATTGTTATTTGCTAAAAGAACCAACGCACAAGCATCAACAACACACTAACACATACAGGTAACCAAAGGCTGGGCTGCCAACGTGCCCACATGGTAGTGTGCACCAACACACATTCCAGGGCCCAAAGCGCCAGAAGCAACACAAGGTCACAAGAGGGGCACCCAACAAAGGACCAGCACCAGCGCCAACCCACGTGACCTGCAACCACAACGTGCGGTCAAAAAAAAAAAACCAACGCCGGTGCCAGCGTCAAACACACACAATGCCACACAACATTCAATCCAACGTTCAAAACTAAGCCACGAAGGAGGAGAGGCCACAAGGGGCGACTACATTCAAGTGTAAAAAAAATATGTAATATTGGGCCTGAGACCCAAACCCTAATTATTTCATAAAATTCCATGCAATATCATACAACAAACAAGCCACTTCCCTTGAGCCAATGCCGAACACCAGACTGTAACTATTTCAACACAAGATCAAACACACAATACACATAATACATAAAATTCCACACAATATCATACAACAAACAAGCCGACGCCCAATTCAAACACCAAGCCACCGAGGAGCAGAGGGAACAAGCCACTGTGCTCGACGCGCCCTCCATTCTTGGAACTCGTGGATACCAGGGTCAACCGGAGATAGCCATGGCCACGGGCCTCATCCTTCACCTCTGCAGAGCGTTTGAAGAAAAAAAAGATGAGAATGAAAAGGGTTGAGTGAGGCTAGGGTTCGAGGAGATAAAGGCGAGAATAATTTAGGGTTGAGGATGAGAGCCCTGGGAAGGAAGGCACGTGGATCTCATGCACCCACGATGCCTGACTTCAAATATAAAAATAAAATTTTGTTTATTTTTTTTATTTCTTTTAAAATTTCTCTTATTTAATAATTTTTTTTTTTTTTTTTAATTAATTCTTTTTAAAATTTCTTTAAAATTACGTTTTTCTTTATAGATCGTATAAAATATGTTAAAAAAAAAAATTAAATATAAAAAAATATATAATAGTAATAAAGTTATATAAAAAAAATAAGTTTGGGGTCCATGGGTTTTGAACCCAGGACCACTCACCATAGTCCAAGCCTTGGAAAACAACCAAACACCAATGCGCCACACATGAGTCTTTACAAGATATATATATATATATATATATTATCAATAGTCATAAAGTACCATCCCGAAGTATAATCTCCAATTATCCAAGTCAACCAAGCACTAAGTTTCATTCCCTCAACCATTGAGCCAAGCACCGAGCCCTTCCATTCCATTCCACCAGCCAAAGCCAAGCACCGAGCCCTTCCATTCCATTCCACCAGCCAAAGCCAAGCACCAAGCCCACAAGGGAGCATTTTGTGCACAACGTATTAACATTATAAAATTTTAATGTTAATAATGGTTTTGAAATCTATGATTATTAATCATATATATATATCCCCATGATTAATGAATGTAATAGTGTAACTTTATAATTTATAAAGGTTAAAAGTCCTTGTAGAGTAGCGGGAGTTTGACACATGTTATGGGAAATAGTCAGGGTAGAATAGGGGTATAATAGAAAGCACCATATTAGGGATCTGATGCACTGTGGTGAGTGTGGTACAATGCTAGCATAACTACCAGGTGAGAGGGTCAATAGTTTTCTTAGGCGAAGACATCAAGCTTAGACACTTTAACCCTAACCTAGCCACTTCCCCTAAAGAGAGTAATGTCTGTTTACAGACAAGTAAAAAAAAACTTATGCCTAACCCTTTTTTCTAGTTTAAGTTGCGCAAATATGAAATGACCTTGAACTCGACCTGACAACTTTGGTTGATGCAGGTTAAATCATATAGGATGGTTAGGAATCGAGGAAATTGAGGCAGAGGGGAATCATCGCAGGGACAACCAGCGTCGCCACCACCACCATCGCCTGAACTAACTCTCATACTGCGCTCTTTGGAGGCCATAAATGAGACTTTAAAGGGGCATCAACCGACATGGATCGAAGTGGAGCCCCCACCATCTGGAACGGGTAATCCAAAAGCGTCGAAGGATTCAGGGGGAGGACCTCCACCCGAAGACATCACTAGAGAACTGCAGAAGATCAAAATTTTGGAGTTTGCTGGGGGTCGTGCTAGTGAACGTGCCGAGGCATGGTTGGAAGGCATGACAAGGTGTTTCGCCTTCAGAGACTATGCGTCCACTTCAAAGGTGAAGATAACAATTTTTCATTTAAGAGACAGTGCCTTGAATTGGTGGGGCAACCTGGAAAGGCAACTGCATCTTACCCCAGACATCGTATCTTGGGAACTTTTCGAGGAGAGGTTCCGAAGGAAATATTTTCCATCTTACTATGAGGAACAACAGGTAGGAGCGTTTCACGCTCTAGTACAGGGAAATAGAACCGTAGAAGAATTTGAGATTAGGTTTATGGAATTGGTCAAATATGTTTCATATATGGATAATGACCAATGATAAGCATAACGCTTTGTCTATGGGTTAAACCCTAAGATAAGGGCTATGGTGCAGATGTGGAAACCATCTTTAGTAGTGGAAGCTGTGGAAAATGAACGTTATGCGGAGGAACACATGAACTTAACCAGAGGTACGAGACTGACCTTTCTGCATTGTCCTGGATTCATCGGGAAGGCCCCTGGGACATTTCCCAAGGGAGGAGGCTCAAGGCCACCTCCATATGGTAATAGATTCATACCAAGGATAGTAGCCGCAGGGATTTCAATGGAAACAAGTGCATCATCTCATTCATCACCAACGACATAGACAGGTCCACGACCATCATAGGGAGCAACTAGTAGGGGCAGGGGTTCCAGGGGAAGGAACTCATTTTAGATATAGTCACAGAACAATGCACAGGTTCAATCCTGTGTTACTTGTTGGGGATGTGGAGGACCCCATTACCAACGCGACTACCCATAGTTACAATCAGGATTTGTACATAGAGAAGGAAAGGCCCCAATGGGAAGAGAAAGTGGCAACCACCAGATTTACGCAATGGTTAATAATCACCAGGAAGAACATCAATCCATGGTGGTGGATTTATCAGGTGTGCTAAATCATATCAATATTAATATTTTATTTGATTCTGGTGCTACAGATAGTTTCATTTCACCATCTGCATTAGAAAAGAGTGGGTTGGCAGCCTACGAGCATGATGAATTTAAACAAGTCGAGATGGCTTTGGGGGAAAAACAAGCAGTAGGACCTAGCGTTGATAATTGTATAGTAGACCTGGGAGTGTGTACTACCAGGTTGAAGGTATACATTACTGATCTCAGGGAGTATGACCTAATCATTGAAATGGATTGGTTAGAAGCCCATCGAGCTATGGAAGATTGTTTCGCAAAAAGGATGCTCTGTGTTAACGATGAAGGAAGGCTAGTAGAGATCCAAGGTGTACGGAGAAAGGTGTCTCTACGCTTTATCTCAACTATGAAGGTTAAGCGATGCTTGAGGCAAGGGTGTCGACTATATGTAGTGGAAGCAGTGAATGAAAGTAAGGGACCCTCCTTGGATCAGTACCCGGTATTGTCAGAATTTAAGGATGTTTTTCCAAACGAGTTACCAGGGTTACCTCTTGAGAGGGAACTTGATTTTACTATTGAGTTAAAACCTGGTGTAGAACCAATTTCCAAGACTCCGTATCAAATGATAGCGCCAAAAATTTGTGAGTTTCAAATGAAGTTGAAAGAGTTACTAGACTTAGGGCTAATAAGGCCGAGTGTCTCACCTTGGGGTGCACCCGTCATCTTTGTGAAGAAGAAGGATGGTTCCTTACGACTATGTATAGATTACAGGGACTTGAACCATGCTACGGTGAAAAATAGGTACCTAATGCCGCAAATAGATGACCTCTTTGATCAGATGAAAGGAGAAGCGACATTCTCAAAGATTGATTTGCGATCAGGGTATCACTAGTTAAGGATTAAGGAAGATGATATCCCAAAAACTTCCTTTCGAACTCAGTTTGGGTATTATGAGTTTGTCATAGTACCTCTCGGATTGACCAATGCGTCAGCAGTATTCATGAGCCTCATGAATGGAATATTCTGAAAGTACTTAGACCGTTTTGTACAAGTCTTTCTAGATGACATCCTCATCTATTCCAAAAACGAAAGAGAGCATGTGGAACACTTACGAGTGGTGTTGTCCTGCCTTAGAGAGAACAAATTGTATGGGAAGTTGTTGAAGTGTTCCTTCTTCCAGATAGAGATCCACTATTTAGGACATATCATTTCCGGTGAAGGAATCTCTGTGGACCCAGAAAAGGTAAAGGTCATTATGGAATGGCCAGTGCCAAAAAAATGCCCATGAGGTGAGAAGCTTCATGGGGCTAGCAGGTTATTATCGGAGATTTGTGGAAGGATTCTCTAAAATAGAAAAACCCATCACCACTTTGCAGCGCAAGGGGGTCAGGTATGAATGGACAAAAGAATGTGACAGTGCATTCATTGAGCTTAAGAGGTTACTAACTAGTGTGCCAATTCTACGAGTGTCGGATATGGAAAAGGACTTCACAGTCTGCATGGATGCCTCGAAGCAAGGGTTGGGGGCCATGCTAATGCAGGATGGAGGAGTGATAGGTTATGCATCAAGGAAGTTGAAGAAACACGAAGAGATTTATGCTACTCATGATTTAGATTTGGCAGCTGTAATGTTAGCTTTGAAACTTTGGAGGCACTATCTTGTGGGGCGAAACTTTGAGCTCAAAACGAACCATCAAAGTTTAAAACATCTCTTCACTCAAAGGGATCTGAATGCCAGGAAAAGGCGATGGAGTGAGTTTATGAGTGAGTACGATTTTGGTATTTCATACATCAAGGGACAGAAAAATGTGGTCACAGATGCCTTGAGTAGGAGACCACGTGTCTTCTCCCTGGTACCCTTAAAGGTCAATCTGAGGGAACGTGTGTTGACACAACTCTAAGGAGATAGTTGGTATCTAGAGGTTACTTCAAACCTCCAGAGTGGGAGGCAATTAGATCCAAAGTATGAAGGATATAGTCTGGAAGCAGACAAACTATTGAGATATCGAGGAAGGATGTACATCCCTAAAGATGGGGATATTCGAAGCATCATACTGAAGGAAGCCCATAGAGCACTTTATTGTGCACATTCGAGTGTGAAGAAGATGTACGCAGACATGAGGAAGCTCTTCTTCTGGGTAGGCATTAAGTGTGATGTAATCCATTTCGTTGCCAAGTGCCTAGAGTGTCAACAAGTGAAAGCCAACCACCATCACCCAACAAGCCTCCTACAACCACATGATGTTCCTATGTCCAAGTGGGAAGTCATCTCTATGGATTTTGTTGTGGGGTTTCCGCTCACATCTCTTAGACACAATGCCATTCTTGTAATAGTTGATAAATTAACCAAGAGTGCTCATTTTATTCCGTATAGAGACACTTATGATTTCACTGATGTGGCACATGTGTTTGTAAGTGAGGTCATCTGTTTGCATGGGATACCTAAGAAGATCATTTCAGATAGGGACTCCAGATTCACTTCTAGGCTTTGGACAAGTTTGCAGTCAGTTTTGCGGATGCAGTTGAACTTAAGCACAACTTATCATTTTGAAACAGATGGGAAAACCAAGAGAGTAAATCAAGTCATGGAAGACATGCTTAGGATGTATGTCATGGATAATCAAACCCATTGGGAGAAGTACCTACCTTTGGTAGAGTTTGCCTACAATAATAGTTTTCATAGCTCCATCGGAATGCCACCCTATGAAGCTTTGTATGGAAGGCCATGCAGAACTCCATTGAGTTGGGATAGATTAGAAGATTGAGTTACAGTTGGGCCAGAATTGATTCAAGAGATGGAGGAACAGGTGATTCAGATTAGGCAGAGACTAAAGGAAGCACATGATAGGTAGAAAAGTTGTGCAGATGCACACAGGACCGACCGAAGTTATAAAGTGGGAGACCAGGTTTTCATTCGTATCAGGCCTAATAAGAGTACCATATGGTTCGGGAAGGGGATAAAGTTGTCACCTCGATTTATAGGACCGTTCAGAATCCAAGAGAAAATTGGACCCGTTGCCTATCGTCTCGTACTGCCACCCCACCTGCATAAAACTCATAATGTGTTTCATGTATCTGTTTTACGTCATTGTGTTGCTGATGAATCACATAAACTAAATTGGAAGGAACTGTAGGTATCGGACGTGGGAAACCTTATGGTAGAACCATTACACATATTGGACCGTAGAGTCCGACAGCTCAGGAACTGTCTGGTAGAGCAAGTTAAGGTCCAGTGGGATAAGTATAGTCTAGGATCTTCTACTTGGGAAGACGCCGAGACACTACGACGATATTATCCCTCACATTTTTGACCACCTCGAGAATATGTTTCTCGAAGGTTGGGTGTATGTAACACCACCTTTTGACTTAGGCAGCTAGGATTACCTGAGGCCTACACACCTTTATTTTCTATTCACAAGTGAAACTATTAAATGATACACTTGAACTTTTAAGATGTATGAATCTTTATGAATGTTTAAATGTATTTGGATAATGATGGATATGATGCGATATATTGTGAGAATGTAAATTTTATGAATGTTTACATGTTATTGATGATGATGGATATGATGTGATCTACTATGTGAATGTAAATTCTATGAATGTCTAATTGTTATTGATGATGATGGATATGATGCGACATATTGTGTGAATGGGAATCCTATGAAGGTTTAAGTKCTTTTAGAATGATGTTGGATATGATGCAATCTGTTTTGTAAATGATAATTTTATGAATAGGTGTCGTTGATTGGATTATGAAATATTATGAGATCTATTTCTAACTTGAAAACTTTGATGTTAAAGTTGTTGGTACGCAGATACCGAATCGAAATCATGGTTGTATGCAATTACATGATGATAATGCAGAGAAATGTATGAGTTTGTGTTACAGACTAATCTACAGGTTATGGGCTATGAAATAGCCAAGGGATAATGATGATGAAAGTGGATGTCATGACCATTGGCCGAGAAAAAATATGGTATGAATCTTTGTATGTGAAATTATATTGTTTTGGATGCATTGCTATCATATATGGACCAGTGCAGGATTTCAAGCAGTGAGACTACCCAAAACTGAATAGACAATGACAAAATTCCCAGCAACACGGTGCCACTGTATATTCCATTATAGGGTGTGGACCCTAGTTATGACTAGGATGGGTGGAGGCATTTCCCACCGTGTATCCTCCGAAACTTGAAGTCATGGGAGGACAATGTTAGCTCATGCTCCCCTAAACGTGTGATGATGACTGTCAGTAGCCTGCTGGGGAAGCTTGGTCAAGATAGTGACACTTCCACTTATGGGTTCTATTTGGAATTAGGTCAATATAGTTGACGCTCCAAGATAGTCCAACAAAGGAAGGATAGGAATGGCAGATGGAAGTAAGTTAGGGAGGAAGGATGAGTAGAAATAGTTGAGAGTGTATGGATATTTGTTTTATGTTGGAACTTATTGTTTTCCTTCTGAAAAGAAAATGCATATATATATGAATATTCATAATTATGTAACTAAACTACAATGGTCTAAATAACATTGTTGAGCTAGATAATTGAAATTAAAGGATTTCAAAAACATTTGATTGTTTTATTTTTTTATTATAAAATGAATAGTCTTGTTGAATGGATTGGATGCATATGGAAATTGCTATAGAGATGATAGTTATTGATATTAGTACATGAACGAGACTTGTATGTACTAGCTACACATGCATTTCTTGCACATGTACACTAGTATGTATGAGTTTCTTGGCTTACTTACTAATAAATGTCGGTTATTTGTTAGGAATGTGTGAACCATGCTTCTTTTCCCGTGTATCATAAAATACTTTAACTTCAAGATGAAGTTTCTTGAAGGGTGGGTGTATGTAACAACCCTAGTTAAATAGTTTCTTAAAGTTTGTCAAGTATAGTTAATTAAATAATTAACTGTCCTAATGTGTATTAGTTAAGTAATGATTAATTATTAATAATTTTAATTAATTAATTAATTGTTTATTTATTGTTTAATATATGTTGATTAATTAAATAATTGATTAATTAACAAATTTAATGTTTGGGGTAATGAATTAAAGGCTTAATAACTTTTAATTTATTATTAGAAAACTTTACGTAAGAAGTGATAAAGCATTTAATGGAGGGATAGGGTATTAAATGGAGGGATAAGGTGTTAAATGGATGGATAGGGTATTAAATGGAGGGATAAGGTGGGTGGCATTAAATTAAGGCAGATGCATTCAAAAAGGGAGGATATGAGGGGGCAGAGGCATGGGGGAGAAGGACTTTTGGAATTTTGGGGAAAGAGAGCATTTTGAGAGCATGCACTGTATTTTTTGTTTGGGATATTTTTCTGGTTTGGAGTTTGGGTGGACTGTTATAGGGGTGCACCAGGTTGCTAGGAGTTTTGGGCTTGAGGGCCAGGAATCCTCACAGAATCTTGGAGTTAGGGAGCCGGATAGGCTCTATTACTAGCTGGCATGGAGGAAAGATTCAATTTTGGGCAGAGTTTGGGGGAGTTTGGGCAGAGCAACAACAAGGACAGATGGAGATTGGAGAAATAATATCAGACAGAGGTATGTATTTTCATGAATTTGTTGTGTTATGTGGTTGTTATTAAATTTATTTTCAAGCTGTTGATAAATTTAATTTATGCTGAATAATAAATAATTATAAGTTGATGATTAAATTGTACAGGATACAAATTCTTCATTCTTTATTTTATCTTGTGTTTTATAAGGCTCTGTGGGGACAAAGACCTTACAAAGAAGGCTTATTCTAGAGTCAAACTGAACACGTACTTTTTTTCATGGATGCTACCATGGATATATACTTCATCATATTCAATGGATCATAGGATTAACTCCCTCCTAATCCTTGCTTTATGTATGAGTGCATGTTTTTCTTTTGGAAGTATACAATCAACTCCCTCCATCTAACATAATCCATGCTTCCGTCTACATCCTTATTGCCTTCTGCAAGGTGTCATAAGTCTTTTTCCAATTTCCTCTTGATTGTTGACTTTTTTCTGTCTTTACTAGGTTTCTTCAAGATTGATTCTGAATTCGGCTTATCTTTCAGTTGTTACTTATGTAATAACTTCCACATGAATTGCTTGATGTACTTCATCCTTTCATGTGTATTTTATGACTTGTAGTCATAATGATAACAATCCTTATCTTGTTGTTTCTTCCATAGGTATAGTTTCTCTTTGAACATATTATCTTCTAAGAAATAGATATGCAAGATATGTACATAAAGCATGGTATGTTCAAGAACTATGAAGAGTATTGTTACCTTGTCTTAGAAGAAGAAATCTGTTTTATCCAAGGTCTTCTTTGTAGGTTCCTTTTCTTCAGAAACTAATGCTTCGTGTGTCTCCTTCCTTTTCTTTAGCTCGGGACACTGATTCTTTTAGTGACCATTCTTTCGATAGTTGAAGCATTGTATTTCTGACATGTCTTTCTCTTGATTTGGATTTTTCTTTGAACCAAACTTCCTTTTGTTCCTGAAATTCTTGAATCTTTCTGTGAAGGCTTGATCATCGTACTTCTTTTGGGGTTTCTCTTTTGCACCGATCCTTGATTCTTCTTGAGCACATCAAGTCCAAAATTTTGCAAATGTAGGATACTCCTTCCTTGTGTTCATGCTTGCGGCAAATGCATCCCATGTCTTGGGAAGACCATTGAGTACTATGTTTACCAATTCCTTCTCTGAAATGATCTCTTCAATAGCTTGTAGTTGATATATTAACTGAGAGATTCTCACAAAGTATGATGTTATGTTGTCATCATCATTCATCTTCATGTCACATATCTCATTCTTCAGACTCATTACTGTTAGCGTTGGAAGTCACCCCTGGATTGCCGCAGGAGCAGAGCCCGACACCCATCAGTTTAATGTCACGATTTGTTTGATTGGGTGATAAAATGGAGATTAACTCAAACGATGTGGTTCCAACTCCAAAACTAGGCTAGGCATGCATGCACAAGTGAGGTCTTAGGTAACTCCAAATAGTGAGTTGTAGTAAGGGTGAGTAGGGGGAAGACTTGTATCAGAGAAATGCAAAGGTCTGTTCTAAACATCAGGTTCCTAACAGACTGTGGAAGAAAACATTTAAATGCAAGATCTTCTTACGCTCAAACGCAGAAAACTAGAGAAAACAATAATGCCACGTAAATCCTTTATCGTAACATAAATGCCACAATTTGTGCGAATCAGTCGATCATGAACTCTCGCAGTGTAAGATGAAAACTAGACGGGAAAAGAAAGACTGTTTGCAATTAAACAAGAAATCTTACATACAGATGCATAACCAGAGCTAAGATATCTGTTAAAACTTTATGATCGGGAGCTTCGCTCTACCATCGATCCTTTACAAAATACCAAGACTGAGTTTATATACTCAGGAAAATTTGCCTAACAGAGGCGTGCCTAGTCGCCCAAAGCTTCATGTCTTTTCAGTCAAACTCATACCGATACTCTTTGTCGGACATCATTTTAACTGTGCATGGCTCCTGCAGGGGAAGTAGCTGAATTAGTAAATGCTGTTTTAACGTGTGCAGACCTCCTCTGGCTAGTCGAGGACTCGGCATGGCTCTTCTGCAAGAAAAGGTACACAGGACCCTCTCGAGCGGATCACTTACTAGACCCTCCATACTTCACAATTAATGAACGAAGAGAGGTTTCAACCACCCCTTCTTGTTTTCATTTATTTCAAACGAAGACCAGGATCAAGGTCGGGTTAGATGGAATTTGGGGGTCGTGACGGGCCTCTCTAAAACTCGACGCCTTTGACCCCTTTCGCGCAACTCTTCTCTTTCTCCAGTGACCGCGGGCAGTGACGCTGTGCCTGTTCCCATGGCACTTTTCGGCATTCGCGGGTATGTAGGGGATGCTCCTCACTCCTCGGAATATCAATGAGAAATATGCCGAGACAGCTTGATCTGGTGCCACGCGCCATTCAAATCCGACGGTTCTGAACTCATCTAGTGCTGCGGTGGGCCCAAGTCCTGGGTTCCCTCGGCACTTCGCGTCTCGCGGCGGGGAGGAGGTTGGTCCTCATGCTTCAATATTGCGAGGGGAGAAAAGGCGGGGAGCCTAATAGCGCACCACGTGTCCCTCCTGATCTGACAACTCCGATCTTCTCGGCCCTTCGGTGGGCCCGGGTGCTCGCGCCTCTCGCTACTCGAGACCTCGTGAGTTGAAGTATCAGACTTTGGCATTCTCCCTTCGCGAAGTCCCGAGACGTGATAGTCAGCGACGATTGACTTTCTCCGATTGCCTTTCGTAACTCGGAATATCGCGCAACCAACGAGATATGGTTCGCCCTTTGAACTCACGAACCCCGAGCTCGTGAAACAACACCGCGCTCGAACCGCTTGTGATCAACGACTCTCGTGACTTCGCGAATGCCTCCCGAGGGATCCCGACCGTCAACTTCTTTGAAACCTTTAGCGCTATACTTGATGCAACCTGGTTAATTTGCAATTACCCATCAATTGCTGCTCTGCTGCTGAAAACTTTCTGCTGAAGACTGAACCGCTCGCTCGCTTGATTCTAAGTCCGAAAAAGACTTCCTTTATGTGCTGCGCTTGGGCGCTCCCCGGGCAACCTACATATCTGTGTATCCCGATACCAAAGACAAGAAATGTCTCTAACATTAGGCTCCATGGGGGATAGAGTCGTCCCTGTGATGCTCTAAGGACTCATTTTGCAGTTCCAGTGCCTTGCTGTTGGGCTATGGAGTCATTTACTAAGATGAAACAGATGAAAATAAAAAACGAAGAACAGAAAGGCAATATTTACAGAATACAGGAGCCATTGAAGGCTCAGACAAAACATTTTTTAAGAAAATGCCCATTTAGTGGGCTGTTGAAAACTTCTTCGCCTTCCAAATCTCGTAGCTGATATGTGTTATTTGAGAAAACTTCAGATATTTTGAAAGGCCCAATCCATAGAGCTTCAAATTTACCGTGCTTGCCCTTGTCTTGCCTAGGAGCATCCCACTTCACTACCAAGTCTCCTATCTGGAACTCCTCCTTCTTGGCTTTCTTATCAAAAACTTGCTTGATCCTCTGTTGATGATCCTGAATTCTTTCCATTACCTGCTCTTTGACCTGCTAGACTTCCACCAGCTGATGAATTCTTCTGATCATATCATTGGGCTCTTCTTGGTAGTCCTGGAAGAATTTCGCTACGGGAATGGCCAGCTGAGAAGGAAAAATAGCTTCCGCTCCGTACACCAACTGAAAAGGAGAGGTGCCTATAGATCTCTTTGTGGTCACCCGATCAACCCATAGAGCGAATTTCAACTTCGAGTTCCAAGCCCTTTTGTTGTCTTCCAACAGTCTTTTGATGATCCTTATTAGACTTTTGTTGGAGGACTCTGCTAAACCATTGCCCTGTGGATAATATGGGGTGGAGTGAATCAGTTTGATCCCGAACTGCTCACAAAACTTGGCTAATGGCTCAGACCCGAAAGCGGTTGCATTATCAGTGACGATCTTACTTGGGCAGCTGAACCTTGTGATGAGGTCCTCCAAGAACCCAATGATTACCTTGTGGGAAGCGCTCCTGTTAGGGATGGCTTCTATCCACTTAGTAAAGAAATACGTGGCCGTCAGGATCCATCTGTGCTGCCCATTGGAAGCAGGGTGGATTTCTCCAATAAAATCTAGGCCCCATTGCTGGAAAGGTCCCGAAACAACCACAGGCTGCAGAGGCAGAGACCTGAGCTGCTGCTTTCCTGAAAATCTTTGACATGTGATACATGCTTTGACTCCTCTATGGACATCAGCGAACAAATTGGACCAGTAGTATCCGTCTCTGAGAATTTTGTGGGCTGTAGTATTCCAGGAATGGTGCCCTCCACATAGGCCGCTGTGAAACTTGACCATGATCCTGTCGGCCTCTTGTGGATCCATGCATTTTA
Organism: Picea engelmannii; assembly: GCA_009831015.1. Classification (NCBI taxonomy): domain Eukaryota; kingdom Viridiplantae; phylum Streptophyta; class Pinopsida; order Pinales; family Pinaceae; genus Picea; species Picea engelmannii. The sequence continues at coordinate 331,600 of ML778276.1, read as the reverse complement.
AAAGCACCCCCAGGGGGTCTTTCCAGTATAAAATTTGATCAATCAGGCAGTACCTGACTGCCTTGAGCTTGAGAGCTCTTGCCTTGTTTCTTTGTAGGCCATCTGGGGGCCGCAATTCCTGTAGAAAATATATGACATCCTTATACCAAGGACATCGAGCCAATGGGGGCTCTCTTTGAGGGTCTGTTTCAGACAACTGACCCTGTTGAGTTCCTGAGCATTTGTTCATGAAATTTACCCCCAAAGCTTGGCAATTGGCTTCAGCCAACAACTTGGCTAAGCCTTGACCTTTGATCAATTTGGTAGGCCTTATTTCCAGGTCAAACTCCAGGATCTTGGCTATCCATTTACTTATCTTCCCATCAATGTCGGGTTGTACAAGGATGTCCTTCATAGAGGCTGAAGGAACGTATGCAATCACCTTTGAGTGCAGAACATAGACCCTGAAAGATTTGAGAGCTTTCACTAAGTCATAGGCCTGCTTCTCCATGATTTCATACCTGACCTCTGCATCTCTTAACGCCTTGCTGAAAAAGGCAATGGGCTATTCTCGCCCCTCCTCGTTTCTCTGCAACAAGACCGCCGCTACTGTATCAAAAGAAGCGAAGGAGAAAATCAAGAAATCTTTCGAATAGTCAGGGCTGATCAACACTGGTGCCTCTGTCAATGCCTTTTTTATTTGGACAAAAGATTCCCTGGGCTCAGCGGTCCATTTCACCTCATTTCCCTTCTTGAGCATGGCTGTGATGTGTTTCACCAGCTCAGCGAAATTCGAGACGAGTTTCCTCAGAAAAATAATCCTCCCCAAGAAGGCTTGAACTTCCTTCTTCGACCTGGGAAGCGACAAGGTCTGAATTGCCTCCACCCTGCTGGGGTCAATCCTCACTCCTTCTGCTGATACTATATGGCCTAGTAGCTTCCCCTTCTCCATAGCGAACAAAGATTTCTTAGGGTTCAGAGAAAGGCCGAATCTTCGGCACTTTGAAAAGACTTTCCTCAGGTGACTGCAGTGATCTTTGTCGGACCTCGAGAAGACTGTGATGTCATCCAGATAGATCACCACGAACTGATCTTTTTCTCCAATGAAGGCTATGGCCATGGCTCGCTGAAACGTCGCTCCTGCATTCATCAGTCCGAATGACATTTTGGCATACATGAATGTGACCCAAGGAGTGGTGAAGGCTGTCTTTTCTCTGTCTTCGGGCATGACCGATATCTGATTATAACCTGAGAAACCGTCGATCATGGATATCCTAGATGCTCTGGTTACCCTCTGCAATATGTGTTCCATATTGGGTAGGGGGTAATTGTCTTTCTTTGAGCTCCTGTTCAGGTTCCAGAAGTCGACACAGAGCCTGATCTCTCCGCTTTTCTTCCTTACCGGAACCAAATTGGCCACCCATTCGGAGTATCTCAAAGAGACAATGATCTAGGCCTCCAACAACTTCTTTACTTCTTTCTCCATGACAGGCAGTAACATGGGATTTATTTGTCTTAGCTTCTGCCTGAACGACTTAGCTCCTTCCTTTAATGGGATCTTGTGTTCAATGAAAGATGTGTCATATGTCTTGAGGTCTTCATAGGTCCATGCAAACACATCAGCACACTCCCTCGGCAACTCAGTATATTCAGCCCTCTGCTCCTTGGTCAAAATCTTTGACAGCTTGACAAACTTAGGCTCCTCTGGTGTGCCAATGTTGCACTCAGCCGTGTCACAATCATCACCTGAAACTCTCCCCTTTACTGCCACATCATTCCCATCGAACAATCTTTCTAAAGGAATTAGTCCCCTCAGAATATGATTGCTGGGTAGCTAAATAATCTGGTGGTTAGCAATTTTATTTAGAAACACCTCAAGGTGAGAGATTTCCTCTATATCAGGATCTTGATCAATGTGCAATGCAGAAAATTCATCAATAGATTGGAGAAATATTTCAATTTCCAGATCATCTACGAATACCTTCCAATGCTTGACATTGTCTGGTACCGAGGGCCTATATTTTATCTGAACATCAGAGCTAACCATAGGCGACAGAGGAAATTTGAGCAAACTGGCTGAGACAGCTAAAGAATCGGCCACAACACTATCCTCCCTTGGAATAAAAGATATATTGAAGGCTGAGAAGAAATTGTCAATTAGGTCCCATGCCTCATTCCTGTAATTTTTAAGTCGAGGATGTTTAGCTTGGTAAGCGCTTCTGATTTGTTGGACCACCAACTCTGCATCTCCGAACACTGCTACCTCCTGGATTCCCATTTTTCTTGCATCTCTTAATCCTAGGATAAGGGCTTCATACTCTTCCACATTGTTGGTGGTTTCAAATTCTAATTTGTATGCCAGAGATACGGTTTCCTGGGCAGGTGACACAAAAAACACCCTAGCACCAACGCCTTCTCTGGAGCAGGCTCCATCAAAAAACATTTTCCAAACGGGGGTGGTGGAAGGAGGAAGTTCATGAGGAGAAGTGGGATTCTTTCTGAGTTCAAGAGGAGGCTCGAGAGCATGAGTGAGTTGGAGTAAACTGGAGCCTAAATCAGTGTCCAAGGCGAAAATGGGATGGTTGGTAGGGTTGGCTTCATCACTGATTATGTAGGCCAGTTGGGCTTCCCTATATAGCCTTCTATGTTCTCCCCCAAACATCGGGATAGTAGAATAGGTTAGGTCCATCTGTAAGGTTCCCCCTAGTTTTTTAATCCAAGATCTTGACAATAGCATACCGAACTTGGGGGGACATCAGCTACTACGATATCCATAACCACACTTTTCATGGGCAGCTGAAACAAGGTCACGACCAGATCTTTGATAACTCCGAGACACTGGACTTTTCTGGAGTCGAAGGAATAGAGGTCATGATAGGCTCGGGTGACTTCTAGTCCTAGCTCTTCCATGACAGTTTTGGGCATGAGGTTGTGAGAGGCCCCTGAATCCATCAAGCAGTTGTGCAACACTTTATCATGTATGTTCAGGGATGTGTAGAAGGGAGGGGATGAATCATCTCTATCTTCTACCATGGGTCCTAGGACAACTGCTGGCTTTTTGTCTTGGAGGTTTATGGAGTCTGTGTGAAGGCACGAGGTCTCAGACTGTAAAATATCGGAGAAGCATTTTTTGAATTCTCCATGTTTGATTAGCTCGGTGAGGGGCACAGGGATTCTGATCCTTTGGATCTCATGCTCGAAGTTGAAAGCAGGTGTAGGCTTTGGAATTTCTCTTACTTCGGGAACATGGTTCTGAATCACAGGAGAGAGGGGTTGGGTCTTCTTACCTTCGTGGTTGTCTGCTGCTTCATTAGCGGGCTTCTTTGTTCTGGTAGACTGCTCGGGGACATCAGGTGCTGCTGTCTTTTTGTCGGATCTCAAGTTATACCTGCCTCGGCCACCAGTAATCTTGTCTCCCTTGCTCAGCTCATTTAGTTGACTGTCCATGAGATATTCCTCGTATGATGATTGAGTGAGATGAGGAAAAAGAGGAGTGTCTCCGAAGCAATGGATTTCATGATCGGGCTCATCTGTTTCCCCTTTTTCCCCCTCGGACACAAAATTGTTTTGAAAAGGGGCCTGAATCTTCTGGTCCTCTCTGTCTCTTCCCTTCTCTCTTTGCATATTCGGGGGAGTAAAATTATTTGGTCTCCTGAATCCTCCTTTATTTTTGGCGATCTAAGGGCCTTTATATGTTTGCCTCCCTTCCACCCTCATTCTCTCCATCTCTGTAGACAGAGACTTCACCATTTGGGTCAGCTCATCCATTTGAGGGTGGGACACCGATGGGCTAGAAGTTGAGGCTTCCGACCTTCCCTTTCTTCTGTCTGTGTCGGCCTTGTTCCTCAGTCTGTCAGCTGCTAACACATTGGATTCCACCTCTATGGCCGCATCTTGCATTTGGGCTAAGGAGGTGGCTCTTCTTTCTCTCAGCAAAAGGCAGAAATCAGGGTCAAATGCACCAGCATAGGAAA
>ML778276.1:298382-327597 GCA_009831015.1 Picea engelmannii | reverse complement strand
TTCAGACTCATTACTGTTAGCGTTGGAAGTCACCCCTGGATTGCCGCAGGAGCAGAGCCCGACACCCATCAGTTTAATGTCACGATTTGTTTGATTGGGTGATAAAATGGAGATTAACTCAAACGATGTGGTTCCAACTCCAAAACTAGGCTAGGCATGCATGCACAAGTGAGGTCTTAGGTAACTCCAAATAGTGAGTTGTAGTAAGGGTGAGTAGGGGGAAGACTTGTATCAGAGAAATGCAAAGGTCTGTTCTAAACATCAGGTTCCTAACAGACTGTGGAAGAAAACATTTAAATGCAAGATCTTCTTACGCTCAAACGCAGAAAACTAGAGAAAACAATAATGCCACGTAAATCCTTTATCGTAACATAAATGCCACAATTTGTGCGAATCAGTCGATCATGAACTCTCGCAGTGTAAGATGAAAACTAGACGGGAAAAGAAAGACTGTTTGCAATTAAACAAGAAATCTTACATACAGATGCATAACCAGAGCTAAGATATCTGTTAAAACTTTATGATCGGGAGCTTCGCTCTACCATCGATCCTTTACAAAATACCAAGACTGAGTTTATATACTCAGGAAAATTTGCCTAACAGAGGCGTGCCTAGTCGCCCAAAGCTTCATGTCTTTTCAGTCAAACTCATACCGATACTCTTTGTCGGACATCATTTTAACTGTGCATGGCTCCTGCAGGGGAAGTAGCTGAATTAGTAAATGCTGTTTTAACGTGTGCAGACCTCCTCTGGCTAGTCGAGGACTCGGCATGGCTCTTCTGCAAGAAAAGGTACACAGGACCCTCTCGAGCGGATCACTTACTAGACCCTCCATACTTCACAATTAATGAACGAAGAGAGGTTTCAACCACCCCTTCTTGTTTTCATTTATTTCAAACGAAGACCAGGATCAAGGTCGGGTTAGATGGAATTTGGGGGTCGTGACGGGCCTCTCTAAAACTCGACGCCTTTGACCCCTTTCGCGCAACTCTTCTCTTTCTCCAGTGACCGCGGGCAGTGACGCTGTGCCTGTTCCCATGGCACTTTTCGGCATTCGCGGGTATGTAGGGGATGCTCCTCACTCCTCGGAATATCAATGAGAAATATGCCGAGACAGCTTGATCTGGTGCCACGCGCCATTCAAATCCGACGGTTCTGAACTCATCTAGTGCTGCGGTGGGCCCAAGTCCTGGGTTCCCTCGGCACTTCGCGTCTCGCGGCGGGGAGGAGGTTGGTCCTCATGCTTCAATATTGCGAGGGGAGAAAAGGCGGGGAGCCTAATAGCGCACCACGTGTCCCTCCTGATCTGACAACTCCGATCTTCTCGGCCCTTCGGTGGGCCCGGGTGCTCGCGCCTCTCGCTACTCGAGACCTCGTGAGTTGAAGTATCAGACTTTGGCATTCTCCCTTCGCGAAGTCCCGAGACGTGATAGTCAGCGACGATTGACTTTCTCCGATTGCCTTTCGTAACTCGGAATATCGCGCAACCAACGAGATATGGTTCGCCCTTTGAACTCACGAACCCCGAGCTCGTGAAACAACACCGCGCTCGAACCGCTTGTGATCAACGACTCTCGTGACTTCGCGAATGCCTCCCGAGGGATCCCGACCGTCAACTTCTTTGAAACCTTTAGCGCTATACTTGATGCAACCTGGTTAATTTGCAATTACCCATCAATTGCTGCTCTGCTGCTGAAAACTTTCTGCTGAAGACTGAACCGCTCGCTCGCTTGATTCTAAGTCCGAAAAAGACTTCCTTTATGTGCTGCGCTTGGGCGCTCCCCGGGCAACCTACATATCTGTGTATCCCGATACCAAAGACAAGAAATGTCTCTAACATTAGGCTCCATGGGGGATAGAGTCGTCCCTGTGATGCTCTAAGGACTCATTTTGCAGTTCCAGTGCCTTGCTGTTGGGCTATGGAGTCATTTACTAAGATGAAACAGATGAAAATAAAAAACGAAGAACAGAAAGGCAATATTTACAGAATACAGGAGCCATTGAAGGCTCAGACAAAACATTTTTTAAGAAAATGCCCATTTAGTGGGCTGTTGAAAACTTCTTCGCCTTCCAAATCTCGTAGCTGATATGTGTTATTTGAGAAAACTTCAGATATTTTGAAAGGCCCAATCCATAGAGCTTCAAATTTACCGTGCTTGCCCTTGTCTTGCCTAGGAGCATCCCACTTCACTACCAAGTCTCCTATCTGGAACTCCTCCTTCTTGGCTTTCTTATCAAAAACTTGCTTGATCCTCTGTTGATGATCCTGAATTCTTTCCATTACCTGCTCTTTGACCTGCTAGACTTCCACCAGCTGATGAATTCTTCTGATCATATCATTGGGCTCTTCTTGGTAGTCCTGGAAGAATTTCGCTACGGGAATGGCCAGCTGAGAAGGAAAAATAGCTTCCGCTCCGTACACCAACTGAAAAGGAGAGGTGCCTATAGATCTCTTTGTGGTCACCCGATCAACCCATAGAGCGAATTTCAACTTCGAGTTCCAAGCCCTTTTGTTGTCTTCCAACAGTCTTTTGATGATCCTTATTAGACTTTTGTTGGAGGACTCTGCTAAACCATTGCCCTGTGGATAATATGGGGTGGAGTGAATCAGTTTGATCCCGAACTGCTCACAAAACTTGGCTAATGGCTCAGACCCGAAAGCGGTTGCATTATCAGTGACGATCTTACTTGGGCAGCCGAACCTTGTGATGAGGTCCTCCAAGAACCCAATGATTACCTTGTGGGAAGCGCTCCTGTTAGGGATGGCTTCTATCCACTTAGTAAAGAAATACGTGGCCGTCAGGATCCATCTGTGCTGCCCATTGGAAGCAGGGTGGATTTCTCCAATAAAATCTAGGCCCCATTGCTGGAAAGGTCCCGAAACAACCACAGGCTGCAGAGGCAGAGACCTGAGCTGCTGCTTTCCTGAAAATCTTTGACATGTGATACATGCTTTGACTCCTCTATGGACATCAGCGAACAAATTGGACCAGTAGTATCCGTCTCTGAGAATTTTGTGGGCTGTAGTATTCCAGGAATGGTGCCCTCCACATAGGCCGCTGTGAAACTTGACCATGATCCTGTCGGCCTCTTGTGGATCCATGCATTTTAAAAGCACCCCCAGGGGGTCTTTCCAGTATAAAATTTGATCAATCAGGCAGTACCTGACTGCCTTGAGCTTGAGAGCTCTTGCCTTGTTTCTTTGTAGGCCATCTGGGGGCCGCAATTCCTGTAGAAAATATATGACATCCTTATACCAAGGACATCGAGCCAATGGGGGCTCTCTTTGAGGGTCTGTTTCAGACAACTGACCCTGTTGAGTTCCTGAGCATTTGTTCATGAAATTTACCCCCAAAGCTTGGCAATTGGCTTCAGCCAACAACTTGGCTAAGCCTTGACCTTTGATCAATTTGGTAGGCCTTATTTCCAGGTCAAACTCCAGGATCTTGGCTATCCATTTACTTATCTTCCCATCAATGTCGGGTTGTACAAGGATGTCCTTCATAGAGGCTGAAGGAACGTATGCAATCACCTTTGAGTGCAGAACATAGACCCTGAAAGATTTGAGAGCTTTCACTAAGTCATAGGCCTGCTTCTCCATGATTTCATACCTGACCTCTGCATCTCTTAACGCCTTGCTGAAAAAGGCAATGGGCTATTCTCGCCCCTCCTCGTTTCTCTGCAACAAGACCGCCGCTACTGTATCAAAAGAAGCGAAGGAGAAAATCAAGAAATCTTTCGAATAGTCAGGGCTGATCAACACTGGTGCCTCTGTCAATGCCTTTTTTATTTGGACAAAAGATTCCCTGGGCTCAGCGGTCCATTTCACCTCATTTCCCTTCTTGAGCATGGCTGTGATGTGTTTCACCAGCTCAGCGAAATTCGAGACGAGTTTCCTCAGAAAAATAATCCTCCCCAAGAAGGCTTGAACTTCCTTCTTCGACCTGGGAAGCGACAAGGTCTGAATTGCCTCCACCCTGCTGGGGTCAATCCTCACTCCTTCTGCTGATACTATATGGCCTAGTAGCTTCCCCTTCTCCATAGCGAACAAAGATTTCTTAGGGTTCAGAGAAAGGCCGAATCTTCGGCACTTTGAAAAGACTTTCCTCAGGTGACTGCAGTGATCTTTGTCGGACCTCGAGAAGACTGTGATGTCATCCAGATAGATCACCACGAACTGATCTTTTTCTCCAATGAAGGCTATGGCCATGGCTCGCTGAAACGTCGCTCCTGCATTCATCAGTCCGAATGACATTTTGGCATACATGAATGTGACCCAAGGAGTGGTGAAGGCTGTCTTTTCTCTGTCTTCGGGCATGACCGATATCTGATTATAACCTGAGAAACCGTCGATCATGGATATCCTAGATGCTCTGGTTACCCTCTGCAATATGTGTTCCATATTGGGTAGGGGGTAATTGTCTTTCTTTGAGCTCCTGTTCAGGTTCCAGAAGTCGACACAGAGCCTGATCTCTCCGCTTTTCTTCCTTACCGGAACCAAATTGGCCACCCATTCGGAGTATCTCAAAGAGACAATGATCTAGGCCTCCAACAACTTCTTTACTTCTTTCTCCATGACAGGCAGTAACATGGGATTTATTTGTCTTAGCTTCTGCCTGAACGACTTAGCTCCTTCCTTTAATGGGATCTTGTGTTCAATGAAAGATGTGTCATATGTCTTGAGGTCTTCATAGGTCCATGCAAACACATCAGCACACTCCCTCGGCAACTCAGTATATTCAGCCCTCTGCTCCTTGGTCAAAATCTTTGACAGCTTGACAAACTTAGGCTCCTCTGGTGTGCCAATGTTGCACTCAGCCGTGTCACAATCATCACCTGAAACTCTCCCCTTTACTGCCACATCATTCCCATCGAACAATCTTTCTAAAGGAATTAGTCCCCTCAGAATATGATTGCTGGGTAGCTAAATAATCTGGTGGTTAGCAATTTTATTTAGAAACACCTCAAGGTGAGAGATTTCCTCTATATCAGGATCTTGATCAATGTGCAATGCAGAAAATTCATCAATAGATTGGAGAAATATTTCAATTTCCAGATCATCTACGAATACCTTCCAATGCTTGACATTGTCTGGTACCGAGGGCCTATATTTTATCTGAACATCAGAGCTAACCATAGGCGACAGAGGAAATTTGAGCAAACTGGCTGAGACAGCTAAAGAATCGGCCACAACACTATCCTCCCTTGGAATAAAAGATATATTGAAGGCTGAGAAGAAATTGTCAATTAGGTCCCATGCCTCATTCCTGTAATTTTTAAGTCGAGGATGTTTAGCTTGGTAAGCGCTTCTGATTTGTTGGACCACCAACTCTGCATCTCCGAACACTGCTACCTCCTGGATTCCCATTTTTCTTGCATCTCTTAATCCTAGGATAAGGGCTTCATACTCTTCCACATTGTTGGTGGTTTCAAATTCTAATTTGTATGCCAGAGATACGGTTTCCTGGGCAGGTGACACAAAAAACACCCTAGCACCAACGCCTTCTCTGGAGCAGGCTCCATCAAAAAACATTTTCCAAACGGGGGTGGTGGAAGGAGGAAGTTCATGAGGAGAAGTGGGATTCTTTCTGAGTTCAAGAGGAGGCTCGAGAGCATGAGTGAGTTGGAGTAAACTGGAGCCTAAATCAGTGTCCAAGGCGAAAATGGGATGGTTGGTAGGGTTGGCTTCATCACTGATTATGTAGGCCAGTTGGGCTTCCCTATATAGCCTTCTATGTTCTCCCCCAAACATCGGGATAGTAGAATAGGTTAGGTCCATCTGTAAGGTTCCCCCTAGTTTTTTAATCCAAGATCTTGACAATAGCATACCGAACTTGGGGGGACATCAGCTACTACGATATCCATAACCACACTTTTCATGGGCAGCTGAAACAAGGTCACGACCAGATCTTTGATAACTCCGAGACACTGGACTTTTCTGGAGTCGAAGGAATAGAGGTCATGATAGGCTCGGGTGACTTCTAGTCCTAGCTCTTCCATGACAGTTTTGGGCATGAGGTTGTGAGAGGCCCCTGAATCCATCAAGCAGTTGTGCAACACTTTATCATGTATGTTCAGGGATGTGTAGAAGGGAGGGGATGAATCATCTCTATCTTCTACCATGGGTCCTAGGACAACTGCTGGCTTTTTGTCTTGGAGGTTTATGGAGTCTGTGTGAAGGCACGAGGTCTCAGACTGTAAAATATCGGAGAAGCATTTTTTGAATTCTCCATGTTTGATTAGCTCGGTGAGGGGCACAGGGATTCTGATCCTTTGGATCTCATGCTCGAAGTTGAAAGCAGGTGTAGGCTTTGGAATTTCTCTTACTTCGGGAACATGGTTCTGAATCACAGGAGAGAGGGGTTGGGTCTTCTTACCTTCGTGGTTGTCTGCTGCTTCATTAGCGGGCTTCTTTGTTCTGGTAGACTGCTCGGGGACATCAGGTGCTGCTGTCTTTTTGTCGGATCTCAAGTTATACCTGCCTCGGCCACCAGTAATCTTGTCTCCCTTGCTCAGCTCATTTAGTTGACTGTCCATGAGATATTCCTCGTATGATGATTGAGTGAGATGAGGAAAAAGAGGAGTGTCTCCGAAGCAATGGATTTCATGATCGGGCTCATCTGTTTCCCCTTTTTCCCCCTCGGACACAAAATTGTTTTGAAAAGGGGCCTGAATCTTCTGGTCCTCTCTGTCTCTTCCCTTCTCTCTTTGCATATTCGGGGGAGTAAAATTATTTGGTCTCCTGAATCCTCCTTTATTTTTGGCGATCTAAGGGCCTTTATATGTTTGCCTCCCTTCCACCCTCATTCTCTCCATCTCTGTAGACAGAGACTTCACCATTTGGGTCAGCTCATCCATTTGAGGGTGGGACACCGATGGGCTAGAAGTTGAGGCTTCCGACCTTCCCTTTCTTCTGTCTGTGTCGGCCTTGTTCCTCAGTCTGTCAGCTGCTAACACATTGGATTCCACCTCTATGGCCGCATCTTGCATTTGGGCTAAGGAGGTGGCTCTTCTTTCTCTCAGCAAAAGGCAGAAATCAGGGTCAAATGCACCAGCATAGGAAATTTGGGCAGAAGCTTCTGAGGGCTTTATCTCTGTAGGAATCTTATTATACATTTTATTGAATCTTTTGGAGAAGTTAGAGACAAAATCTCCTTCCATCTTCTTCAGAGACCCAAAATCTGTCATGTAATACATGAAATCCTTCCTATCTCCCCACTTCCTCAGGAAAACACTATCCAGGGCTTCAATTCCAGCAATGGATCCGGGGGTCAATCCTCTAAACCATTTCCTCACTCCACCGTCCAGGCTCTGGACGAAGACTCTCATCCAAACATCTTCATTTTCGATGTTGAGGTTGTCTGCATAACTGTAGAAAGCAGCCAGGTGCTCTTCGACAGTTATGTCTCCTTCCCCAGTGAACTTGGGCATGTATTTCAAGTAATCCCCAGCAGGAAGAGGATTCACAGGATGGGGTAGGATTAGGGGAGCATATCTGGCAGCGAAAATGACTTCCATTCTATTCGGGTGGGGGGATTAGCACCAGCCATAGGAATACTGGGTGGAGGATATCTTGGAGGAGAACTTGGAGGAGAAGGGGTTCATGAAGGGGCTACTGGGAATGAGTTCCGAAGTGGAGTGGAGAACAAGAGAGGATTTAAGGTGGAGGCTAACGAACTCAGTTTGGCAGGCGATTTTCTTTATGTAGGAGTGGGAAAATCCTCTACAGTCACGGATCTTCGTCGATAAACAGCTTCAAAAGAGAGGGGAGTGACAAGGGTTTCTCCTTCTAGTCCCAGACCAGGAGGGGAAAACTCAACAGGAACACTCCCGAAATTTAGGAAATGGGAAGCCTCTGAAGGAGGTCTATCAAGAAGCTGAGGAGGAGAAAAAGGAGTTCTCATAGAAGGGGATGGCGTATAACCTGTTTCAGCAATGGGAACTTCTTTTTCCGATCTCTTTCCCTTTATACGCACCGCTTCTGAATCAGCTTCAGACGTAGCTAGAGGCAGTTGTGGATGAGACCGCGTGTGTCTGCCTCTGAAAGCCACAATTAAAAAAAACGGGTTCGCTCCAGTGGAGTCGTCACAATGGAGTCGCCAGGTGCACAGTAGTAATCTCAATACTTCTGATATCTGATGCACCTTCAAAATCAGCTAATCGTTGTCGTTCAATCCCGGGGAAAATATTCAACTTCGTCCCCGGCAACGGTGCCAGAAATGTTAGCGTCGAAAGTCACCCCTGGATTTTCGCAGGAGCAGATCCCGACACCCATCAATTTAATGTCACGATTTGTTTGATTGGGTGATCAAATGGAGATTAACTCAAATGACGTGGTTCCAACTCCGAAACTAGGCTAAGCATGCATGCACAAGTGAGGTCTTAGGTAACTCCAAATAGTGAGTTGTAGTAAGGGTGAGTAGGGGGAAGACTTGTATCAGAGAAATGCAAAGGTCTGTTCTAAACATCAGGTTCCTAACAGACTATGGAAGAAAACATTTAAACGCAAGATCTTCTTACGCTCAAACGCAGAAAACCAGAGAGAACAATAATGCCACGTAAATCCTTTATCGTAACATAAATGCCACAATTCGTGCGAATCAGTCGATCACGAACTCTCGCAGTGTAAGATGAAAACTAGACGGGAAAAGAAAGACTGTCTGCAATTAAACAAGAAATCTTACATACAGATGCATAACCAGAGCTAAGATATCTGTTAAAACTTTACGATCGGGAGCTTCACTCTACCATCGATCCTTTACAAAATACCAAGACTGAGTTTATATACTCAGGAAAACTTGCCTAACAGAGGCGTGCCTAGTCGCCCAAAGCTTCATGTCTTTTCAGTCAAACTCATATTGATACTCTTTGTCGGACATCATCTTAACTACACATGGCTCCTGCAGGGGAAGTAGCTGAATTAGTAAATGTTGTTTTAACGTGTGCTGAACTCCTCTGGCTAGTCAAGGACTCGGCATGGCTCTTCTGTAGGAAAATGTACAGAGGACCCTCTCGAGCGGATCGCTTACCAGACCCTCCATACTTCACAATTAATGAACGAAGAGAGGTTTCAACCACCCCTTCTTGTTTTCATTTATTTCAAATGAAGACCAGGATCAAGGTCGGGTCAGATGGCATCTGGGGGTCGTGACGGGCCTCTCTGAAACTTGGCACCTTTGACCCCTTTCGCGCAACTCTTCTCTTTCTCCAGTGACCGCGGGCTGTGACGCTGTGCCTGTTCCCATGGCACTTTTCGGCGTTCGCGGGTATGTAGGGATGCTCCTCACTCCTCGGAATCTCGATGAGCGATATGCCGAGACAGCTTGATCTGGTGCCACGCGCCATTCAAATCCGACGGTTCTGAACTCATCCAATGCTGTGGTGGGCCCAAGTCCTGGGTGCCCTCGACACTTCGAGTCTCTCGGCGGGGAGGAGGCTGGTCCTCATGCTTCAATATTGCGAGGGGAGAAAAGGCGGGGAGACTAATAGCACACCACGTGTCCCTCTGGATCTGACGACTCCTATCTTCTCGGCACTTCGGTGGGCCCGAGTGCTCGCGCCTCTCGCTACTCGGGACCTCGCGAGTTGAAGTATCAGACTTTGGCATTCTCCCTTCGCGAAGTCTCGAGACATGATAGTCAGCGACGATTGACTTTCTCCGGTCGCCTTTCGTAACTCGGAATATCGCGCAACCAATGGGATATGGTTCGCCCTTTGAACTCATGAACCCCGAGCTCGTGAAACAACACCGTGCTCGAACCGCTTGTGATCAACAGCTCTCGTGACTTCGCGAATGCCTCCCGAGGGATCCCAACCGTCAACTTCTTTGAAACCTTTAGCGCTATACTTGATGCAACCCGGTTAATTTGCAATTACCCATCAATTGTTGTTTTGCTACTGAAAACTTTCCGCTGAAGACTGAACCGCTCACTCGCTTGATTCTAAGTCCGAAAAGGACTTCCTTTATGTGCTGCGCTTGGGCGCTCCCTGGGCAACCTGCATATTTGTGTATCTCAATGCCAAAGACAAGAAATGTTGCTAACAATTACTTGTCCAATGTTTCTGACAGATAAGAGGTTTGTTAGGGCATCGTACATCTTCTTCAATGAGTCAAGATGGGAGATGTAGGGTATCAAGTGGTCTTTTATAAACTTTGCTATGATACTCATGGCATTGATGTCACCATCTTTGAACTTCTCCATAATTGCAACGTTCTGCGCTTCCTTCTTTTTTCCTTCTTCAAACTCTGGTTCCATGATCTTTCCTTTCACGATATCCAACACTTTACTCTTGGCAAAGATGAGGTCAATCCTTGTCTTCCATGCTCTGAAGTTAGAAGCTCCATCTAACTTGCTTTATGAATTCATAGAGTAAGTCATGGCTGCTTTGACTTGGTCAACCCTAGATTTGACCAAAAACTCAAACTTGACGTCTTGACTTGCTGAGAGTACCATGAGATGCACTAGGCTAGGGTGCATTGGTCTATCCAGAAATTAGGTCAATTCCTTCACTTAAGGTGCCTCAACGAGAGGGTTAGGGTTTCTGCAACTGCACCTGCTAGTAACCCTAGCGACAGTGATTTAGTAGCTGCTCCTGCTAGAAACCCTATCGATAGTTCTTCAACGAGATTAGTATCCTTATGTCTATGCTCCCTTCAAGTGGTTAGATTGAATGAAGGAGGTGTGGGCCCATAAACTGTTAAAATATGATGGATTGTGTTCATTTTACCATAGAGAATATCACTATTGTCACCCAACCATAGGCCGAAGCTACCCTCTGAGCACCTTAACCTTGACAGAGAATCATTCTGGAAGCAAACCCTAGGCTAGATATCCAAACAAAAGGTGGTGCACCTTTCTCCAAGTATAACGCACCAAGCAAGAGATGATAAGAGATTCCAAACCATAACCAAGAAATAGTCCAAGCCAAAAGAGAAATCTACTAGCTACAACAGCTGCAATGACAACTCTCCTCCAAACTTGCGCACAAACTGGCCAACTGCAGTGCACACAAGTGTTTCCTCTGCAGTTCTGAGAGTGTCTTCCAAAATAAAGACTAGCCTCTTGTATTTATACTAAATCTAGAAAATTGCAAGGGCTAGATTCTCATTCTGGGTACTAATTCTTTAGTATATATTATTTCCTTTAGTCGACTTCTTCTCTTGGAGGATAATAACCTAATACAAGTCATTCCTTTGATCCGACTTGCCTTCTAGGGTTATTAACCAATCAATTAGAGTTTCTTCTTGCTTCCTATAATATTCTATTCTCATTAGGTTTACATGTGGAGGTAAATAACTCTCGCAACTACCATAATATCAACAGTTAGATGTAAAAACAACTTTTCTCCATGGGGATTTGGAGGAAGAGATTTATATGCAACAACCATAGAGGTATGAGGTCAAAGGTAAGGAGAATTTTGTATGCATATTGAAGAAGAGATTGTATGGCCTAAAGAAAGCTCCAAGGCAGTGGTATTTGAAGTTTGTCAGGTTTATGAAAGAACATGGTTATAGTATATGTCATTCTGATCACCGTGTTTATTTTAAAAGGCTAGAAAATGGAAGCTATATTATCTTGCTATTGTATGTAGATGACATGCTTGTTGCAGGGTATAATATGCATGATATAAATGTTCTCAAGAAGAAATTAGCTAATTCATTTGCAATGAAGGATTTAGGTGTTGCAAATAAAATCCTTGGTATGAGAATAACAAGAGACATGAAAAATCGCAAATTGACATTGTCTCAGGGTGAGTACATAGAGAAGGTGTTGGAGAGTTTTATAATGCAGAATGCAAAACCAGTTAGTACACCTTTGGCCAGCCATTTAAAATTAACTAAGAAAATGTGTCCCAAGACACATGAGGAGATAAAATACATGTCCAGGGTCCCTTATTCATCAATAGTTGGCAGCTTGATGTATGTGATGGTTTGCACAAGACCAGATATTGCACATGCTGTGGGAGTTGTGAGCAAGTATATGAAAAATCCAAGTAAAGAACATTGGGAGGCAGTAAAGTGGATTCTCAGGTATTTGAGAGGTACTGCTACTCATGCATTATGTTTTGGCGGTTCAGGCACTTTTCTACAGGGATATGTTGATTGAGGTATGGCAGGTGATAAAGATAGCAGGAGGAGCACCACAGGGTATGTTTTTACTATAGGTGGAACAACAACAAGTTGGATTTTGAAACTGCAAAAATGTTGTTTCACTTTCAATTACAAAGGCAGAGTATGTTGCTACTACAGAGGCTATTAAAGAGATGATTTGGTTACAAAGGTTTATGGAGGAATTGAGAAAGAAGCAGGAGAATAGCAGGTTGTATTGTGACAGTGAGAGTGACATTCATCTTGTAAGGAACTCAACCTTCCATTTGAAGACTAAGCATATACAACTCAAGTACCATTTCATACGATTCGTCTTGGAAGATGGACATTTGAAGTTGGAAAAGATACACACTAACCAGAATCTCATAGACATGTTTACTAAGGGAGTAACCAGGGAAAAATTGAGTTCCTTCTCAGTGTCAGTTGGTATTCAAACATGAAGGTGAAGATGAGAAATTTTCCAGGTCCAAGAAGGTTCATAGTCAAATAAATACAACAACGATGGAGTTGTTGAGATCAGTCTCCAAGTGGGAGATTGTTGGTTCTGGAGATTGATTATCTTCTTGATTCAGAGGTCTTTGTTTTCAGCCGTGTTTATACCCCATGAAGACTTTAGACCCCGAAAGAATGTACACTCTTCCACACAGGGGAGTGCAGAGGGGGTTTACCCACTCTATGGGGTCCGGGGGCAAGCGGGCCCCCGAAGGAAATTTTTTCTTGTAAATGTATATTGTAATTTCATTGTAAATCTGGATCATTCATTATAAGGTCCCAGATCTGACAGTAGAAGTTATGTTAGAGTTTTTTTCCCTAGAAGGAAACCTTCTTTTATGAGGGAAATGTATTGCGACTATGTATGATTGTGAATATTGTATTCTGAGTGAGGAGACTGTGAGAGAAATAAGAGTAAGTTACGAAGGGTTTGTTGTAGGTTGTATCCCTTCATTTGATGGATAATAATAAAGGAAGGACCTGAAAATTTCTCTATTGGATGTAGCCCATACTGGGTGAACCACGTATATATGTGTCTCTATTATATTGTGTATCTTCTGTGTTTTATTTCCGCATTTGTTTTTATTTTATTGCTCCACGATCCTGTTTTTTCTAACAGGATCAAGTTAAGAAAGCAAAACACCTTGATGAGAGGAAGTTTTCATGGAGGAAATTCAAACGATATTTCTAAGAGAAATATTTGTCTAATTATTACTATGAGAGGAAGATGAAAGATTTCTTTGAACTCAAGTTGGGAAGCATGACAATTGATGAGTATAAGAAGAGGTTCTTTGAGTTTCAAAAGCACGTGGACTTCATAATAATAGTAATAATAATAATAATAATATAATTTTAAGGTCATGACCAAGCCAGACACCAAATTGGTGTATGAGACCCCCTTGTTTGTGGGACAAAGGACCCCCTTAGTGCAACGATTTGATTGCTAAAGTCTATGGAGGTATACATACCCTACCCCCTCTAGACTTCATAAAGCACGAGAAAGTAAAAATACAAAGGTTTCTAAGTGGGTTACCCTCTTTCTATAGTGACAAGATACAATATGATAACCCCAAGACTTTGGAGGAAGCCATAAGAGAAAATCATCTCTATGAGCAGAGTAGAGGAAGGCCAGTCTTCCAAAAAGATTGGAATGACAAGATAATGGTAAGAGGGATCAAAGGAAAAATGTTTTAAGCCACGCTTTTTCAAGAACAACTCACAAGAAAATCAACAAGGACAATCAACCCAACATGAACAAAAGACAACAGATTCATTTGGGAAAAGGACAAGGAAACAACATGTACACTATTGGGGATGTGAGGGAAACCACTTATATAGGGATTTCCCTCACAAAGGAGAAAGAATGAGGATTGTCCACAACATTCAGGAGGATGAAACTATTGAAGACATGGGAGGAAGCATGCTAAGGATTTATGCATCCTTGGACAATAAGCAAGCAAAGTATCAATCCCCCATGATAGAAGTGGAAGGTGATATTGATAACCATCCCATAGAAATTTTAATTGATTTTGTAGCTATCCATAATTAAATAAACTCTAACATTTTTGAATTACTTCACTTGCAAAGGAGTAAGCATACTAAATATTAGTTAGTTCAATTAGACAAAGGGGCTAAGAGAAAGATCAATGAGTTGGTGAAAGATTTCCCAATGGACATGAATGGAATCAATACAAAGGCTGATGTGAACATTATACCTTTGGATTCATATGACTGTCTAATTGGCATGGATTGGATGGAGAAACACCATGTTGTCCTAGACTATTACAACAAGACAATAACTTGTCTTAATGAGGGAGGGAAATGAGGCAAGATTGAAGGAATCACAAGAGTTGTAGCTGTTAGAGAAATTACAACCATGCAACTAAACAAATGTTTTAGGAAGGGATGCCAAATATTTGCAGCCCATATGGAAGAGGCACCTAAAGATAAAGTGGCAAGTATTGAAGACCAACCAGTCTTGAAAGATTTTGAAGATGTTTTTGGGCAAATCCCAGGATTGCCACCAAAGAGAGACATTGATTTCTCTATTGATTTGGTGCTAGGAGTTGCCCCAGTTTCCAAGACACTTTATAAAATGGACACACCAGAATTAAAAGAGTTTTAAATGAAACTTGAAGAGATGTTAAATAAGGGGTATATACACCCAAGTGTGTCACTTTGGGGAGCCCCCGTTGTTTTTGTAAAGAAAAATGATAGAACCTTAAGGTTTAGTATTGATTTTAGACAGTTGAATAAGGTCACAATAAAGAACAAATATCCTTTGCCAATGATTGATGATCTCTTTTATCGACTGAAAGGTGTGTTGGGAGGCCTCTTAGACCCTTGTAATAGTCATCATAATTTAATACATAAGTAAATATAGAAATACATATGTAATAAGAATAAATATGTAAGTATGTACAATAATGTGTCATAAAGGATCTTAAGGAATAATTAGTTGGAGCGGGTACAACCGCTCCAACCATCTCTCATATGTATTTATACTCACGAATAAGGAAAAAATGGTGGATTGGTTTACCTTCCCAATTAATCTTGTCTTTTGTGAGTATGTGTGTGCTATGTATATAATGTATCCTCTCTGTGAATGCACTTGTAATCTACAAGATTACAACATTGGCGTCATTGCCTCCTTCATGTGGCTGGGTGACAATAGCAGCGGATGGGGGTGGTCTGAACTTGATGGAGATATAAGAGGATATATCGTTGCTTGTGGAAAATATGTACAGATAAGAAGAAATGCTTGTGAATGTTGATTGAAGATGCTCAAATTTTTTTCAAGGAACATTGATGTTGTTGTTGGGCAAAATATTTCTGATTGTTTGTGGTCGTGGAGGCCACTCGGCCCTGGATGATTGCTCATAGAGGTTGTTCGCATGAAGCAAAGCCTGCCCAAGAAAAACCAGAAAAGTTTTGAAGAATATCAATTGCTCGTGGATACTGCTCAATAAAGCAAAGGAAAAAAAATCAAGAATTAAAGAATGCAATGTTATTGGAAGTGTTCGTGATAAAACACTGATAATAACTGAAGACAAAACAACACTGAAGTGAAATGGATTTGTTCATCAAAGGTACACTATGCTTAGTTTTCTTGGTACAGTCGGAGTGGTCAAAGTCGAAATCGAGGCTGAGTCTTGTTCGAATCCCTCGCCCATGCATATAAGTCGTCTGCACAAAAGAAGCAGTTGAACCAAATGGGTGGTTTTTTCGTCTTCAACAAATTCGTAGAGATTTTTTCAGCCACAAAGACTTCATCCCAAAAAAAAACATCCAAATAATTGATGGGCTTGTCAAGACATTCAAGGGGAACTTTTATGATTATAATCAAATTTTTATGATATATGCGCGCACTCCAGAGATTTTGCTCACGGCCAAGTGAATCGAAAGATTCTAATTTTGACTGTGAAATCCACACAATGAAAGAATTCAGAACGGTCGACTACATTAAAAATATTGGACGTGATGTGAACTATACCAGTCGGTCGACGGGAGAATCGACCATGTTATTAGCACAGTCGAACGAAAATAAAATACGGGGAATCGTTCTTGCTTCCTTGGGAGTCTCCTTGTAGTGAAGGAAAATTAAAGAGTTCGTTGAGGCTCCGGTCAAGTTTCTTCTCAAAACCGAATTCATGCCCTAGCTTTGGCATGGTCGAGGTTGAGCTTTGATCATTGTTGTAATATCCCTATTTCCCCCAATTTGTAAATATAATTACAACTGACCAATAGACTATGACAGACTAATATGTGTGAATGTTTGATTTGATGAACCTTTGTCTAAAATGGTCAATGTATGAAAGGGGGGAAGTTTTACAAGATAGACCATGGATTCTATGAGAGGGATGGTTAGGGGAAACCAAGAATGGTTGAGATGACCCTCACACCAGTACCTTTTGGGTGTAATTGCTCAACAATCCTTTGACCAAAAATGAATTATCGGTCATGATGGTAGTTGGAAGGCCACCCTCAAGAGCTAATGAAGAGATGTGGCAGGGTACCCATCTGTAAGGCTTTCATGCCTGACCAAGAATTGAGATTCAGACCCACGCAAACTTGCATAGGAAGGAAATAAATGAGGTAATTCGGGGAACTAAGACAGATCTACGAAATAGCATAATAGAGAGAAACAATCTCGAGAGGAGAAGAAAATCATGTTTTCGACTCTGGAATAGAGAGAAAAGATGAGAAGCAAGCTCGTTTTTGGATGAGAGAAGCCATGGGTAGGGTTTGGCTACAAGATGATAAACAAGGTTTATGAGTGACTGAGGAAGTACTCATGTAGACCTCCTTGCTTGGAGTAGAGAAAAACAATTGCCAATTTCCTGTGGGAGGAGGAGAGTAACCTTCGTCCCTCACTGTCGTGGAGCAAGGAGAAAGAATCTCTCTCAGAGCATCATGGTCTAGCACGGGGGTGGCGAGTGGTAAATCCATCAGGAGTGGTTGTGCCTATGGTTGGGAGGGAACATGCACCCCTTTCAGCTGTGTCGCTTCACATTCTCCATTTCTGATAAGTATAATCATACTCTGTGTATATATATTGGATGCGATGATGGAATGTCTGTGTTTATGATTAAGTCTTTCAATATTTGAACAATTATTAGAAATTATCTTTGGCTTCTGTAAACTGTTATATTTATATGATCTTTGAATTATCTCAGTTTATCTGCTAGAGAGTCATGGGATATGAATCCGCAGGAGAGTTAGGGTAGGAGTAACGAAAATGTCTAAGTCCTGTCGATCCTTTGAATTCACCTTAGTAGGGATGTCAAGTTTATCTCTGTGAGAGAAGGGCATTTTTCCTTCAGACTATCCACCCATATGACCGAGGGATCATGCCCACACCCTTAACCCATTTGCTGTAAAAATGATTAGCGCTTAGCCCCTAGAATTTCCAAAGGATCCATATGACCATGGTCTGGGAACCCTGCGTAAGTCCGAAAGGAGCTAACTATTTCGGGACTTCGAGACTTATGACTCCACAACCCTCGAAAATAGCCAAAGGCCGAAGTTGCAAAGTGAAAGGGGGTCGTCGATCTGGGGATATAGTGTGGATCTCTCTCATTCGTTAGATCAGACTTAGGAAGGGAAGCGTTAAGTGCTTCAACGAAGTTCTACTTCGAGAGAATAGGAGTGGTCTAACGCCGAAACTCTCGAATGTCAGAGTCACAAAGTAAATAGGGACCATTGAAAATGGAGGGATACGTGTCCAAAGATCAACGACTATCCATAAGTCTGGGTATTCGATGGCATAGGGACGCATGAGTTTCCTTGAAGTTCGTTAAGCCAGAGTAAATCCTGGCTGTGAATGTTAGGTACACGTGGTGATAGATCATGCATGCCTCGGAGAGGAATCCATAAGGTACTCACCGAACTCCTAAATGCCAAACTTCCGAAATGACGAGGACCGTCAATCCTCAGATCCTTTGGGACCCCTCCTAGTCATCGATATTAAGAACTCACCCTCAACTGCCCAACCAACCGGGAACACGTCGTGGAGAAACACGTGGCCTCTACTCGTCCTTTGTCAAATGTTGTCCATTGAACTAGAACCGTTGGATGAGTGGGTACGTGACAGGTGATCCCATAGTCCGGAGACTTCATACTCCAAAGGAACTTGGCCAGGAATATGCGAAGTGTGACAACCTCTGAATTCACGAATGCCGAAATGAATCTTGGCTATTGGTAGGATGAGGACACTTGTCGCTGGATCCGAGGGTCCAGAGACTTGGCTCTTCAGGGGTTTTGTGATGTGAAGAGTTTCGAATTCAGAAACCCTGAAGTAATGGAGGTCATGGATTCGATGGCTACATGGAATCTTAATGACCATGAGATCGAAGGGTAGGGAAATTATCAGTCCAAGATGACGTGGCATCCTGACGTCATTCAAGGTGACGTGGACCCACATTACGTGTGCCACGTGTCACCCAGATATGGCCTATTCATTGACCCCTTAAAAATATTAGAGCGTGACATGTGTCACCCCCTAGTGAGGACACATGTCATCCCTGACCCTCGCCGCATGTGAGATTTTGTTTTGTGCCTACCTAGCCAACATGGTTGGTGACATGTCTAGGACTCCAGGAGTCTGGATGATTTCGAGAGTTCAAAAGATTTGATCGTAGTATGGTAAAGTAAGGTACAACGAGGATCGTCGATCGTCGAACGCCAAAAGTCCAACGACAATCGCGGTCGCCAAAACGATGAAAACGTAGAATGAAGACCACCGATTGCCGACTGCCGAACTTCCGAAGATCCCAGCTAACAATGCCCGGGTAACTTTGGGAGGCAACAACTTGTAGACCAGAGCTCAAATTTTAGTGCGGCGACGACTGTTAGAAAGGTTGTGACGAGTAGTGACCAGTGAACATCCCGAAGTTAGGACTTGAGATAGTTAGGAAGAACAAAAATTTGATACCCCATACCTAGGAAGGGTATTTAGGGGTCGGATGTGTTATAGTTGTCGAAGTCGAGATCAATCAGAGCCTCTACCATCAAAGACATATTTTTTGATTGGGGTCTCTGAAGAAGTTTAGAGTATAAGAGGAATCCAATTTTAAAGAAACAATTGAATGAATCTACTGTAATTATTACCAAATAAATAGCGAACGGATTAAAGAACACCATAGTTTGCTTGAATAAATGAGAAGGAGAAGGTACATCCATTTGAATGCCATCACTTGTTTCAACGATTTGCATGAAGCGGTTGTTGAGTGGAAATATCCGACTATAGAAAGAGCAAAAAGAGACAATTGAAGAAACTAAAGGAAATCAAACTCAGCCCTGACTATATGTTTAATTCGCTTATCGAGTGAAGTCATAGTATCTCCCTTGAGTGAAATAATATCACTCTCCTTCAAGTAATGTGTTGTGTCAATATTTTGTTGGTGCGACAAAGATGCAATGTTTTTTTTTATGATATTCATGGTCGTTCCACACTTACCCTCATTGCCAAACCAAACGCTGAAGTAAATTGCTTTGATAACAATTGCGAGCTACATGTCCCATCTCTGTGTCCATTTTACGTCCATTTTTTTTTCTTTGCATGTAAGATTCATTCTTCTATTTAGGAGTGATGGAGAAAGAACTCGACGAAGCATCCAAATTGCCATCCGTGTGACTAGAAACTCATGAAGGCCCTGCAAGGAGAGGGGAGATGGATTCACTAGTGGGGTTTTATTTATGAATGCAAATTTTATTATGATCAGGTCACAACAAAGTGTATAAAGTTCAGCTCAACAGATAGTCAAATTCATTAATTTTGCATATTTTATCTCTCCATGTCCTCCAAATTCACGAACGTGAAGATTCCAATTGAACGAAAATTTCTGACAACTTAGATACCACTTGGTATGAGCTTTGTGTTTTTTTACGAGTAGGAGATACATCAACTAGATAGAGATGATTTGGAGCAGTTGAGTAAGCAAAGACTCTAGCAATTGAATAAGATGGCCACAAAGAAGCAACATTGTCTTTATTTGGACCAGTCCATACATGCCAGTAGTAGGTGTCTCGACTCAACCCATGGAAAATTTTAGAAAAAATCTATGAACATAGTCGACCATGGGTACTATTCATAATTTTATTATAAATGTAAAAGTATTCTAAACGGGTCTTGTATGAAGTTAGTTTACAGAGTTATAAATTATAGGGAGTTGTTGGAGTCTGTGCTTTTATAAAAGGAAATGTTTATAGAATTGGTCGAGTCGACCCATCATCTTTCAGTCGAAGTCGAGTCATTATGTTGTCAATTTGAATTTCAAGATGTATTGAAAATATGAGTCGAAGAAAAAAGGAGGGGGTTAAACGTGCATCTTCGTTGAAGGTAGGAGATCCCCTCCAATTCATGTAATATAACTTGATTTTTTTCACCGACGAGTGATGCAGGAGCATTGTCATCAAAGCGCGAGTGGAAGACAGCTCAGCGCACTAGTGCACATTTTGAAGTGATTTTTCAATTTAAGAAGGGCATATCATGGAATATCTTGAAAATATTGTAATTTAAGAACTTCTTAAATGCTTAGGAGTTGAACCATCACATAAGATCGATGGGGAGTGTATTTTCCTTTAATGTAATAGCTTGCAGTACAAATTCAATGTGTTTGATCTTATCTGTCTGTCTCAAACATTTATTGTAATAAATCTTTAATAGTTGAAATATTTTATTTTGGTAGGAAAGCACCAAGGTAGTCGGAGAGAAAAGCTCTATGAGCCCTCTTGTATAAATCAATGTGTTGTTTCCCAAATGAGGTTGTTGCAATTTAGCTAAAGAGTATTGTGGCTGAAGCTTATTATAGCCAAAAGACTGTTGACGCTTATCAGAGTGTATGAGCGTATGTACATATCAATTGGATGAATATAGCAGAGAAGCATTGTTCCAAATGTTTGGTGTTGCTGTTACTATGTCTATATGAATGAATGAATGGTAGGCTTTTTATTTAATTGCAATTCTCTATTATTAATTGTTCGTATGTTATGAATGCATTTACATGGTTGAATGTATGAATCTGTGAGATAGTAGATAAGTTTCAATTGTTTCTCTTCTACGAGCCTGTGCAAGGAGTGCATAAGTGTCCACAAGGTGTGCGTCGACAGAGTCTATTTCGATTGAGAAGCTCATAAGAGATAACGTGAATCTTTTGTATGCAAGGAGTCCATAAGTGTCCACAAGGTGTGCGTCGACAGAGTCTGTTTTGACTCAAAAGTTCAGGAGGGATAGCTTTAAAGTGTGGGTAGGCATAAACGTACTCAGAGTCATCAGGGGGAACAATTGAGCCATGGAAGGATTGTTGCAAGGAGTGCACAATTGGCGATCAAGATTCAAGTTGAAGGAAGTTTGTCGCAAGGTGTGTGGAAGGTCGATATTTGGCTAAGTATTGAAGAAGTCATTATGAGAAGTCCAGAGTTTCGAGGAGGAACAAGTTCAAGAGAGATAGCATGGAGTTTTGTATGAAAGGACTGAATATTGTCCGCAAGGAGTGCGTCGACAGTGTCTTTTGGACTCATAAGCTTAGGAGGAGTAACTTAAGAGTATTTGCAGAAGAGTGTGAAGAACTATCGCAAGGTGTGTGCAGTCATCCACAAAAAATTTAAGTCATGGAGGAAGACCTGTTGCAAGGCATGCACAGGGTCAATCTCGACTAAGTGTCAAAGAAAACGCTCTAAGGAGTAAAATTTCAAAGGAGGAACAAGCTCAAAAGAGATAGCGGGAGATAATTCTTCAATAGGGAGGAGCCCTATAAGATTCCCCAAATTAACGAGCAAGATTCGTACAGGAGGAAGCGGGATCGTTACAGACCATCAGATTTGGGAGAGTTGCACAGAGGTTAGTTGTAGAGGATTTCGACTCTTCGTAGTTTGGAGGTTCGTAAGTATTTAAGGAGGAGGGACCGCCGAAGTCCTCAAGCCGCGAATTAATCCTAGCCGTCGGTTGCAACGAGGATACGTGGAAAAATATTGGAGAGTTCGAAAGGAAGAGCTTTGGAAAATTTGCGCGGAACAAAAGTTGATTTTTTTCGCGAAGTCGCAAAGTAGCGTGGAGATCTAGACCGTTGGATCCAGAGAAGACACATGGTGGAGATCCATGAGCTTCGAAGGAAGAGTCCTTCGAAGGAAAAGTAAAGGCGGAGTATCCAAAAAATCCCGAAGGCCGATCTAGTGAAGGATATTGTGGCTGTTGATCTGAAGTGGACGTGTGTCGTCAGATCGTAGAGGGAAAATTCCAGCGTTAATTTTTGGAGCATATGGAGCTCGATCTGTCACTTCGGGTGTGAATCACTTTGGGAGGAAAAGGAGTTGGAACGTTCGGAACTCTCAAATGCCGAAGTTTGAAGCGCGTTTCAGGGTTTAGCCCCGGGTCATAGCCCGAGGTCGCATGTGGAGAGGGGCTAGAAGAAGGAGCTAGTGCCCACAAATTCAAAGTTTAAAGAGTGCTAAGAAAAGGGCCCATAGGTTCCATACGACTTGCACCTAAGGTGATAAAAGGGCCCATGTTAAATCAAATTGGGGGCTAGTAGGGTCCCAAGGAGATAATTCGGCTCAGCCTTGTGAAGATCCTTGACCGGGAGGTTGCAAAACCCCTAGGAGGGAAAGGGGGGTTGCATCAAGTGGTATCAGAGCCTGATTTTATTTTCAAGTAGCAGGAAGGAGATAAAGGAGATAGCATGATACCATCAAGTGGTATCAGAACAACAATTTTCTTGTAGACAACAGGCAAAGGAGAGAGGAGCCAAAAAAAGGAAGTAGTCGGATAACATCCAGTGGTATCAAATACATGAAGTGGTAGCTATGTAAAGGAGAAAATTTCAACACAATGCCACTTGTAAAGGAGAAAAGTTCAACACAAGATGTGAAGAGCCACTTGTATCAAATCGAGTTGTGTGTTAGCACTCTATAATTTGCCCAAGGCTGAAAGGCAATCATAGAGGCAACATCAAAACCGCTTCGAGTCTCAGATCTAGCCCTCCAAGACTCAGAGAGGGATCTCTCTGTCTGATATAGCTTTGTTTGAAGAGATATTAGGCTAGTTATGAAGGACAAGGGTTTTGTTGTCAAAGTGTTTTTGAATTGGTTGAGACAATCAACTCCTCCATTGGGCTATGGGGTCTGTAATTAATAAAATCTGAGATACAACCAGAAACGCTGAAGAAATCCTTCACAAGCCGAGATAACACACTCACTGGATCTTTAATAATTTAAATGATGACCCGAAGAAAAGATAAGGAAATAACTCCAACCAACAAGCACTTAAGAATCTTTTAATTGAAGATATTTAGAAGATGAACATTCAAATCTTTAGAATCGGAAATAGGGTATCGGAGATAAATCCTGAGACATACGCTACTCTTAAAGATTAGTTTCAGAAAACGAGATGATTACAGAGAAAGAAAACATTTAACTGAGAAAATCACATCACCAGTGAACATGCACAGGAATCCTGTAAAGTGCCTCTTTCATTAATGGCAGATCTATTCAAAAATGTTACAGCTTGATAGCCACAGGGCGTGAAGATCCAACCCTTTTACATTAAAATCATCTCAATAAATAGTATAGGTCTCCTCCACAAGTTCCGAGAGTCGGTTCAACCGCCTCGGCTCGAAATAGCCACCACTCCCACGAAATTCGGAGTTTTCTGTCATGAAAAATGGACCGTTTTTCTCCGAAATAGGGGTCCGTTCAGACGTGATTCTCTCTTCAAATATGATACCTAGGTGAAAAATGAAAGAGGTTATTGTATATGGGCATGTGTTGGACAAAAACCTCTTTCGGTTTCACAAAATTCATTCCCAGCTGGCCGTGACATCTCTTGCAAAATCGGGACTGAAACGGAAAATTCAAAATATGGAAAAATAGGCCTCGAAGATGTCTTCGACTCCCTCTTCTCGTAACTCCGTTGCCAAAACGGAAAGAGGGTTTTGTTCCTCATCCCGTGCTGACCAAAAAAATCTCTCGGATTTTTAAAATTCGTCTCCGTTTGCTCATAATATCCCCCGGAAGAAGGCATGGTAAAACTGACAAAAGATGGTAAAAACATGCAAAAGAGGTTTTTGGCGGTAGACGGAATTCCGGACCCCCCCCCCTCGTTAAACGCAGAACGCCCGGGGGGGGGTCCGGAATTGAACCCAGGCCATTGATCTCGGCGCTCAATCTAGGACCGTTCAGATTGGCTTTATTTTTAATTTAAATTCCGGACCCCCCCCCTTCGTTAAATTCCGGAAGGTGGGGGGGCCTTCGGAATTAATACGATGCGTTGATATTTCTCGTGGTAAGTGGATAGGGGGGTACGGGGTATGAAATGTACGTGGGAGTTAAGGTGGGCGGGAATGTGTGGAGGGGGAGTGACGTGAGGGGGAGTTGGGTAGTGGATGGTGAGGTGGGGATGGCGGGGAGTGACGTGAGGGGGTGTACGTGGGTAGTGAGTGGGGTAGGGTGGTAGGTGTAGACTTAGGATAATTGTGTTGTTTTTTATTTATTTTATTTTTTGTTTTTAATATGTTTTGCATGTTTTGTTTTATGATTTAAGTTTTTCTTTTATGTATTTTTTTTAAATGTTTTAATTTTATTTACTTTTTGTTATTTTTTAATGCTTTTAATATTTTGTATTTATTTAATTTTTTATAATTGTTTTTTTTTTATATATGTTTTTTATTTTTTATTTTGTTTTTAAATTTAATTGTTTTATTTTAATTTAAAATTAACCCTAACTTTTAACTTAGTTACTAACCTAGCTACTAATCCAGGTTCTTAACTTAATTAATAATTAATTAGTTAATAATTAATTAATCATTAATTAATTATTAAAGAGTCATTTATTAATCAATTTTAACCTAGTTTAACTTTATTAATACTTATTTTTATTTTAATCTAACTGATTTATTATTCTTTTTGTCCATCCTAAGTCTGTTTGATTATGGACAGGTGAAGGTGGCGGGATAATGGAGGCTGACAAAGGACAAGGGGGAGAGGATGCAGCGGATGAAGGATGCAACAAGGTGATCGGGAAATGAGCGACAAGAATGGAGGGAGGAAAGCGGAATTACCTGAGCCATACTTCGTCACCGGGAGAGATGCCAAATCAACAGTCGAAGAATCGACTCGCCTATAATTATAGGACCCTAACAGGAGGCTCCACCTGGGGATGGCAGCTTCTTTCAGGAGGTGTCAAGAACCACAGACTTCTGAACATGCCGACCAGAGCTTTATCCATTGGGCTGATCCCAAAAATTATTCTGCAACCTGTAGCTGTTTTGATCTTTGCAACTGAAATGAAATCAAATGAATGCTGCTGAAAAAGAGATGCTCGAAGTGATGAGCTTATTCATTTTCCTACCTACCTACCCTACTCAGATCATTTCTCAGCTAGGTAATGGAAAAATGCCAATGGAGCCAATCCAACAGTTGATTTAGTGGCTCTGTTCTTTCACCGTCTGTGAGGAGACTCAGAAATGAGTCTATTACTCGTGCTTGAGAGTAACTTCCACCCTGCTTTCCCTTGCATGAGATTTGATCACCCCAAACAATAGGAAAAACATCAGCAACAGAAAAACATCCTGTATTAAAGAATTTCTCCATATAGGCAGCTACAGGATCAATATAGGTGTGGCCCATCTTTTGATTTTCAACTTCAAACAACTCAGCCTCAAGACTCGATTTTTCATCTATGCATTCTGTGTCTTTCAACACTTCCTCATCTGACTGTGGATGCTCTGATGGTTTCTGAAATGATGCCTCTGCTGTAAAAGACAAAGAATCTGATTGCCTGACCATGTCAATATCATAATATATTTTTATTTCATGACTGGAGAACAAAGAGTGATTTTGGCCACATAGGCCATCCAACTGATCAGCTATTGGATCCTGAAAGGACTGACAAGACTGCTGCATTGACTCAAATGGAATTTCCTGCTTGTTTCTGTATTCATCCTTCAACACTTGTCTAAAAGTCTCCTTCAAAACTTGAAATGATTTAAAGCACAATGACACAGAGTTCTTTTGGATTGAATCATAATTTGTCTCAGGCTCTAAGCTATCATCAAGAATTTGAAAATCAATGTGTGTCAAGGGCTGCGATACTGGGTTTAGAATAGCCTCCATATCCTTAATGGTATCATCAATTGATTGGTCAGAGACATTTATGTCTTCACTATTCACAACTAGTCTAGAGTTTCTTTTTAGGAATTTAAGAGATGAGAAACATATGGGCAAAGTGATTTCACTTACTCTGATATTTTCTGTCTCTTCCCCATCGCTGTCATGACTGTTTCGCAAGGGCTGATTGTCACATCTGAATGGTAAATGATCTTCTTCCTGCCAATGACATGCTGCCGGTTTCTCTGAACAGTCAACCTCTGTTTCAACTTCATGATCATCATCATACTGATCCCACTTGGGTGGACAATCCAAGTAAGGAATGTTGTCAAACATGCACATCATGTCAGCCGGTTGTTCCTCTACAAGTCGAGATGGAGCTTCATCTTCGTCTGTGTTGTGAACTGATTACATGAAAGAGTTATTATCCAAACCATGGTACCAAGGATGAGCAGCAACATGATTGGGAACTGTGACACTTTCTTTCTCTGAAATCAAGGGACCATGATGTCTTTGGACAGTAAGCTCCTCTTTTGTGTTAATCTTCTGCATCAACTTTTCCATGGCACTGGCCAAAATCTCCAGTGTAGCTTCTGATGATTTCAGCTGCTCCATTTCTTGGTCCTTTAATTTTGACCTCTTGATCAACAAGTTGGTCTCCACATCAACTGCAATGCTCTGCATTTCTTCAAGGCTTGGAGTGTTTCTTTCTCTTAACTGAAATGTCATCTCAGGGTCAAAGGCATCAGGGTAATGCAAATGAGCTGACCCTGGGGGTGGCCTTATATCAGCAGGTATTGCATGATATGCCTGATTGAATCTGGCTGAAAACTGATGTACTGTCTCCCCTGGCTTTCTTTTCAAGTGTTCATACTCTTCTAGGATGAGGAAAACATTTCCCCTGACCACCCACCTATCTAAGAAAACTTGCATGAACTGCTGAAAATTTCTGATGCTTGCAGCTGGAAGGTTCTTAAACCAATATTTGACTTGACCTCCCAGAGACAGGGCAAACATTCTGATGTAGACATCATCATCTTCAACCTCATAAAGGTCTAGGAAATCTTCAAGGTTTTGCACATGCTTTTCAGCAGTAATATTGGCATTCTCTCCATCAAACCTGGGCAGATTATTGATATAATGGGCAGGAAGGTCATGGAGAATAGGAGGCAAATACAGAGGCTTGTATCGGTCTGGGATTTTTGCAAGCACAGGAGGTGAAGCAGGGGGCTTACAAACATCCATAGTTTCAGCAGGAGTAGGAGGCAAAGCAAGAGGCTTATGTCTCACTAGGGTTCCTACAATTGCACMTGAGATGTGCACAGGTGTATGTGCATGTACATATTCTACAGTTTGGGGTTTAATCTCTTGAGACTCATCAATTGACTGATGGTCAAAATACTCTTCAACAATATACTTCTGACCAGGCTTAGAAAAAGACAAGACATGATTGCAGATAAAACCAAATATGTCTTGAATGCAATTTAAGCTTGAATACCTGGTCTTTCTTGGCTGCTTGGTCATGCTTCAGGTTCTTCCTCCAGTGGAGTCTTCAAGCTGGCACTGTCAGGAGCTGATTGGAGTCGCTAGGTGAATGATCTCAGCCTTCTTGTGTCTGTTCACTGTCCACCATCAGTGATCAGAGCTGGAGCTTGAAGTGTGCTTCTGGGGAAGCTCCCCAGTGGAGTCGCCATTATGTTAGCACTCTGTAATTTGCCCAAGGCTGAAAGGAAATCACAGAGGCAACATCAAAACTGCTTCGAGTCTCGGATCTATCCCTCCAAGACTCAGAGAGGGATCTCTCTGTCTGATATAGCTTTGTTTTAAGAGATATTAGGCTAGTTATGAAGGACAAGGGTTTTGTTGTCAAAGTGTTTTTGAATTGGTTGAGACAGTCAACTCCTCCATTGGGCTATGGGGTCTGTAATTAATAAAATCTGAGATACAACCAGAAACGCTGAAGAAATCCTTCACAAGGAGAGATAACACACTCACTGGATCTTTAATAATTTAAATGATGACCGGAAGAAAAGATAAGGAAATAACTCCAACCAACAATCACTTAAGAATCTTTTAATTGAAGATATTTAGAAGATGAACATTCAAATCTTTAGAATCAGAAACAGGGTATCGGAGATAAATCCTGAGACATACGCTACTCTTAAAGATTAGTTTCAGAAAATGAGATGATTACAAAGAAAGAAAACATTTAACTGAGAAAATCACATCACCAGTGAACATGCGCAGGAATCCTGTAAAGTGCCTCTTTCATTAATGACAGATCTATTCAAAAATGTTACAGCTTGATAGCCACAGGGTGTGAAGATCCAACCTTTTTACATTAAAATCATCTAAATAAATAGTATAGGTCTCCTCCACAAGTTCCGAGAGTCGGTTCAACCGCCTCGGCCCGAAATAGCCACCACTCCCACGGAATTCGGAGTTTTCTGTCATGAAAAATGGACCGTTTTTCTGCGAAACAGGGGTCTGTTCAGATGTGATTCTCTCTTCAAATATGACACCTGGGAGAAAACTGAAAGAGGTTATTGTAGATGGGCATGTTCTGGACAAAAACCTCTTTCGGTTTCGTAAAATTCGTTCCCAGCTGGCCGTGAAAGCTCCTGCAAAATCGGGACTGAAACGGAAAATTCAAAATATGGAACAATAGGCCTCGAAGATGTCTTCAACTCCCTCTGCTCGTAACTCCGTTGCCAAAACTGAAAGAGGGTTTTGTTCCTCATCCCGTGATGACCGAAAAAATCTCTCGGATTTTTAAAATTCGTCTCCGTTTGCTCAGAATCTCCCCCGGAAGAAGGCATGGTAAAACTGGAAAAAGATGGTAAAAACATGCAAAAGAGGTTTTTGGCGGGAGACGGAATTCCGGACCCCCCCCCTTGTCGTTAAACGCAGACCGCCCGGGGGGGTCCGGAATTGAACCCAGGCCATTGATCTCGGCGCTCACTCCAGGACCGTTCAGATTGGCTTGATTTTTAATTTAAATTCCGGACCCCC
>ML778276.1:272117-297938 GCA_009831015.1 Picea engelmannii | reverse complement strand
TTTTGTTTTTAAATTTAATTGTTTTATTTTAATTTAAAATTAACCCTAACTTTTAACTTAGTTACTAACCTAGCTACTAATCCAGGTTCTTAACTTAATTAATAATTAATTAGTTAATAATTAATTAATTATTAAAGAGTCATTTATTAATCAATTTTAACCTAGTTTAACTTTATTAATACTTATTTTTATTTTAATCTAACTGATTTATTATTCTTTTTGTCCATCCTAAGTCTGTTTGATTATGTACAGGTGAAGGTGGCGGGATAATGGAGGCTGACAAAGGACAAGGGGGAGAGGATGCAGCGGATGAAGGATGCAGCAAGGTGATCGGGAAATGAGCGACAAGAATGGAGGGAGGAAAGCGGAATTACCTGAGCCATACTTCGTCACCGGGAGAGATGCCAAATCAACAGTCGAAGAATCGACTCGCCTATAATTATAGGACCCTAACACTGTGGAAAGGGAGTTGCGAGAACTTCGCTCAAGGTTGGATGCTATGGAGACAACACAAAGGAGAGCACCTGATGCTGGAGACATCAATGATGTAGAAAACGAAGAAGTGAAAGTTGAAGAAGCTGCAGTAGAAGATGCTATAGAGGAATGCTTGTTGAAAGCGGTTGTTAAGTTGGGAGCTAGAGAAAAGATAGACATCTTGATGTATGAAGGCAATTTAGATGTTGAAGAATTTCTGGATTGGATAAGATCAATGGACAAGTACTTCGACTATGAAGATGTCGATGAGGAGAAGAAGGTGAAACATGTTATCACCAGATTAAAAGGACATGCAACACTGTGGTGGGATGAACTGCAGGCTAACAGAAGATGCAAAGGAAAGCAAAATATTAAGAATTGGAATAGAATGGTAGCCAAGTTGAAAGCTAAATTCATACCCAAGGATTACTAGATAAATCTGTTCAGGAAGTTGCAGAACTTGAGACAGAAGGGAATGACATTGAAAGAGTACACATAGGATTTTTACAAATTGAACATCAGGGTTGGACAGAGAGAAAAACATGATGAAAAGGATGCTAAGTATATAAATGGTCTGAGATATGAAATCTAGGATGAAATCAACATGATGATAGTAAGAGAAGTGGAGGACGCTTATCATATTGCGTTGAAGGAAGAAGAGAAGTTGGCCAGAAAATAGAGCCAGCGAAGCAGAGGAAGGAGTCTAAAAAGAGGAAAGGGAATTGCCCATGATAAGGCACATAAGTCCATAATTTAGACTGGAAAACCACATAGTCACTCAGAAAAATGAGGAAGTTCCCGAGGGAGACAATATGGTGGAAGAAACTCTTTTCCTCGAGGAAGAGGAAGAGGTAGAGGAGGAGAAGTGAAGTGTTATGCCTGTGGAAAGACAAGACACATGTCTTGGGAATGCCCCGAGAGAAAGAAAGAAGGAGGAGGTGAAGCTCACATTTTGGAAGTGCAGAAGCGGAATGTTGAAGCAGAAGGTGCAGAATATAGGAAATCTCTGATGATGAAGAAGTTTCTTTTGAAGCCCGAGCCAAAGGTTGAAAAACTAGTGCAGAGGAACAATTTGTTCATGACTACTTGCAAGACTAAAGATAAGGTATGAAAGGTGATAATTGACAGTGGGAGCACTGTGTTAACGAGCGAAAATGACCGTCCATCAACTGGAAGAACGAGTCTAGTCCGGGGTTGTCTAAATAACCCAAGCCATTTAGTGTAACTCGTTCCGACGGGTTTAATGACTCCGTTAGCCAATCTAAAAGTCCTAAAAGAAACAAATAAAAGAAATGAAATAACTAAGTAATTACTAATCACTATATATATATATATATATATATATATATATATATATATATATATATACACACACACACATACATATAATGTAACTGTTGTAGATATATTTAAACAAAAGATCTACTTATCTTACTTATGTATACGATATACAAACTTCAAGTTTTAATCTAAACTTACGAAACTCAATGTGAAAAATGAATGGTTCTAGGAAGCAGATAAAGAAAGCACATAAAAATATTTTTCTCATTTTTCCTTTATAAATCTAAACTAATATGAAAAAATACTATGAAACATAAACGTGTGGATAGTCAAAAGCTGAACCATACATTCGAGTTTCAGTGATAAGTAAATGACAAAAAAATGTAAATGAGCTAAACTGTTAATGAGTTAGTGATGTGTATCCAAGCATCTTCATGATTAGAGAACGTCCAGCTACCACGTCCAAGAGGGAAACCAACAATGAACCTTAAGATTGTTCTAAATAAATCCAGAAAAATGTGTTGGCAGTTTGGGTTTTAATGACTGAAGCGGAGACACCAACATAAACCTGTAATCTCATAATTATACATGATTACTGTAAGATAAATCTGAAAGTAACCTGTACATTTCGTTTTTCAATTAAAATTGAAAGATAAACCCTATCGTTTTAACTGAAAATATGATCACAACATTTATATTTTGAGAAACAAATGATGGTATTTAATATAACAATCCTGCACATCACAGAGCATTTAATCTAAAGATATCATATCTATATATGTAGTAGCATTAACAAAACAAAATGACAACATTAATAAACAAGAGGCTAAAGCCAAAATGCATGAATGTTGTTTCATTAAGTTCTGGAATTAATCGTCCATCTTTTGCTCTCAGCCAAGATGTCCTCTATTACAAAATACAGAGTATTTAAAGAGTTCAGGTAAGCTAATCATCCTATCTTCTAAGATAGGATCATATCTCAAAAGGATCTAAAAGTTACAAAAATAGAGGGTCTAAAAGAAACCACTCAATATCAAACTGTATCTTCAAAATTATACAAGTTTTGTTTTGATTTATAGAATAAGCCAAAAGAAGTGACTAAGTCCAACAATGCTCCATCTTATGAGATCACCACAAGATACATCCTATCCTGAAAGAAAACGAAATAAGAAAATTAGATGTTTATTTAACTAACATTTTCCAAATTTTATATGAAAATTGACTTGGCTACAAAATCTCTCGATTTTGTAGCCAGTCTTATTATTGACAACATAAATCTAAATCACTCTATATTAATTAGAAAAATAACAATAAAAACACAAATAAAATAAAAAAACAATCTTACCATTCAACTGAAAATTAAATTCGAATCACAAAATTTCAGAGTTGATCACAACCTCAATACTACCGAAGTTTTTTTATTATGATATTGCCAGTCATTTTCAAGCGTTTTCCTTGCCTTTGTGCATTGATCTTGAGCTCATGGTTTTCAATTGTCAATGAGCAGTTTTGAGCCGTAAGAGCCTTGATCTTTTCTTGAAGGACAAGAATGTTTGTGTAATACAGACCTATCCGGTGTAAACACACTTCACAATTTATAGCAGGGGAAAATGGTTGAGGAAGCGCATGACTGTGTGCTAAAACACTACCACTATCCACTGTCGGCTTTTGACCGAATTTAATTCATGGAAAATCCTTGTTGTGCTTCAGACACAGTGGCAATTTATTCACATAATCGAAGGCTTGACTGAGATCCGATTTAGAGTGATTTGGGTCTTCAACTGCCAGGAAATTTTCAATCTCAGAATTGGAGCTTTCATGGAGCTCGATCGATTCGATCAAGCTCACATGAGTTTTTGATCTATTTCGTAGGCTCCTCGAAATTAGTCTCCCAACCCTCTTGTTATTAAACCCTCACATGTCTCAATTTTTCTTTGACTGTTTGGAAGGGTTTCCACTAGTGGATTTGATGTTAAGGTTAGGGTCGACGACTTATTCACACTCAGGAATTTTAACAAGCTTGGAGCCGACGTCCTATTGTTCATACACATACTAATCGAGCATAGACCTTTCACAAGGGTTTTTACAAAAGAAAATTGGCCTATCACTGGAGGGAAAAAGAGACTTCTCTAGCATAGGTTTATCAACCACCATAGTCTCTATAAGGTTTACTGTAACAAAGCAATTGCGAGTTAAGAAAGCATCCCAATCATCACCAAGTAGTTTCAGATGATGGACTAACAGTAACTTAATCAACCCATGGTGAAATAAGCTGGAATCCAATTTCTGCCTTTTATATCTCTTTGACATTTTATATAAACTTCTTAATAAAAAAAAATGCATGTTTAACTGGAAATTGATAAAATGCATTAGCAGTCTTATGTGGTAAAGGAAGACGAGGCCGTAGCGACCTTCACAAGTAACAAATTTCCTTAACACTACCAATAAACCATGCCATCTATCCTTCAACAGAGAGAGAAACATACCTTTGTCACAACATTGAATTTTTCGGGAGGTGATGAACAGACTCCATGGCATCTCGTCCAACTTTGAATTTTTAAACCATTTTTGGCCGGTGAGGTGGAGGCCTATTGCCTCACTCAAAAATTCCTCTGTGATTTCCAATTGAATATCACCCACTTTGGCTCTGCATCCATCGAATGTGAGGGAGAACTCTTGGGCTGCTTATAAGTTATAACCCTGGAATTTCTTGAGAAACACAACCCAACCCTGACTTTTAAGGTCTTCACTCGTGTCATCATACAACAACAAAGTTTGGGAACCATTCGGCTCAACATGAATGACAGGGGCCATAAGGGTTTGGTCAGACAGTCACAAAGGTGACTATAACTTGATGTGAGCATAAGGGGGAGCAGGGACAGAGAAAAACTGGAGCCTAAAACAAAGGAGTAAGCTAACAATCATCCTAGCGCGACCAAAATGTGAGCATAAGGGGTTTCAAGCCATGAAAATCAGGCGTTTCAGGTAATGAATGCCATGAGTACAGAGCGAAACCCAAGACTCTAGTTTGTAATGATGGATCTATCGATTCGAACTGCCACTGCAAACAGAGTTCAGGGTACGACCGAGTTGTGTTTGAATCTCATCATATGTAATGGGTACCTTGATTTGGCAAGGTTAGGAGAGGATGCAATCCAAAAATCAAAATACCAATCAAAAGATTTAAAATAGAAAATGATATACCAAGAACGTTAAATGAAGAAGCTTATAGTCTTAATTCCAATCTATTCTTGATGTATTTACAAAGTACTAAAGATATAACTTATAATCCAGGAGCAACTCAAAACAATTTTTGTATTGATATATGATAAGCTTCAAAGCAAAACAACATTCATTAAAAGAGTTGTAAGAACATTGACCCTACATAAAGACCAAGCCTTGGATATAATTTCAATTTGATTATAAGTTTTAATGTTTCATTCATGCTTTCAGCCATGAATGAAGCATGAAAACGAAAAAAATAAAATAGGAACAATCAAAACATTTTTTTTAGAACCGGATAGTCACCTTCAAATAGCAATATTTTCATGACGAAGTGTAGGAAGCTACAAGAATTGTTATTTGTCACTTTAAAAGGAAAAAATCGTGTAGGGATACCAACAATGGCGACTTACTGGGAGAAGCAGTTATCTCTGCATCATCGACAAGTTCATGTTAGGACTGCTTAGAATGATTACAGATCAAAAACAGCTGAAGGACATCAATCATCCCAACAATCATTACACAGTCTAGGTTCATATATCTTCCTGTTCAAATGAAATCCGATGACAAATTTTAAAAATGAGAGCAACGATGTTCAAGTCAATGGCTCTGATACTGTTGACAGGGCCACTGCTACCAGTAGGCGTCCATAGCCTCGGCAGGGATGTCAATTAACCCACTCTGATGCCTCTACCCTGTCCAAGAAATTTTAATTCAAAATGAAGGATACTTAAGGACAATCTCAAAATTTATACCTGATAATTTTCTTGAACCCGACATTACTTCGCTGCCAACATACCTTTTTAGTACTCCGACAAAGTTATCTTGACAAAGTTATTTTCCAACCTTTAACTTTTGTTCTTGATAAACTTCATTATGATCTGAAATTAGTTTTTTGATGAAACTAATTTTTTGAGGACAGGAAGGCATACTTGAGTCGCTTTCTTTAAAATAAGAGACAACGTAAAAAGCTTTAAAGATGGTCGTGTCTGCTCATAATTATAAAGTGAGACCAAGAAATCTATTTCAAACAAATTTTTTCTTTAGCTAGTTTCTGTTTCAACAATTCACAACATTGATGCTCTTGAGAAGACCTTAACAATTGCTTCATAATGATGCATTATGGTTCCCCTCTATGAGCTAAAAGGTGACATAGACATAAGTTTAACCGAAAAGCAGCGAAAACAGACAAAATGAAAAGAACCAAAATCAGAAAATAAAAATAAATCAAAACATAAAAATATGTACAAAGGTGGATTTGAAAACATCACGTGAAATATCTCTTGAGATTCTGAAAGAAAATAGACAAATCCTCATTGATGTGAATGCAGTCCTACTCGTGGTACCTTGGGTCAGGGTTGAATTTACAGTTCAAATTTATTTATCTCTTTACTTTCCATTTAAAATTTTCATAATAATACTGCGGCTTTTAAAAGAAATATTCAACAAAAAGAAGAGAGAAAATGATCAAGCGGACTTCCCTGACAACAGTCATATTGTGGTTTTCTTGGTGCGCCTCACTTGTGCTCATGACTGCATTATTACAAAGAGAAACATGAGGAATACAACTAAAATAAAACCTACTCCTAAACCTACTCTAACTACTAAACAAATCAGAATACTACGTGAAGTCATGCTTCCAATGTAGCCATCGGAGTAACTCCAATCCTACAGTAGAAACAAAATCACATATTACTAACAAGAATGGTAGTATATCAAAAAATGAAAAAAAATATCATACTCACCTTTATCATCATCATTTAAAAACAAGTCAAGCATGATCTTACCATTCCTTTGAATATTCTTATTGTATGAATCTTCCGGCCATTCGACAATTTTGTCATTATATGGGTTACAAAAATATGAAAAAATGAGATTATGAAGGTTGTGAGAGTTATGGGGGCCTGACATAACCATTGGCCTAAACTGAAGTGCCCCATCCTCCTGAAAATTTTCCTTTCGTTCCATATTTTCTCCATCTGAAGGATATAAAATGAGTGTGTTAAAGTTACCTCCTTGATCTCTAAATAAAGTGAATATGATCTTACCATTCCCTGGAAACTTTTCGAGATATGAATACTCCAACCAATTTGCAATACTATCATGATACATGCAATTATTGACATGGGATTGTTCGAAAGAATTCACATGTGACAAATATTCCTGGTGAGAATAAAGTATTAGACTATCAAGGAAAGAATATTGTAAAAAGGTCGGACCAAGATGGCGAGAACTCATGATTCTCGATTTGAAAATAAGTGTTTCATTCTCTTGAAACTTTCCATTGAGCTTAGATATTTCATGGTTAACTATTTGAGGTGAACTAGATGGAACGACCAATATTTTTGAATAATCATCATTGATAATAATATTTGGTTGATTACACTTTTCAACCTCAAATTGATCATGGAAAAATTTAGATCCTTCTCGAAACACAAATTGAGATGAATCAACGAAAGATGCAATTTGAGACTCTTTCAAATCATTTCTTGATTTACCCACAGATAATTGATGAGAATAAAAATTAATATGTTCATGGGAATAATTATTTCCCTCTTTATCTTCTATTCAGTAATCTATTTGTACCTGATTATATAATGTTGAATTCTCTCCAAGGTAATATGGAACATGCAAACACACAACATTAGGATAAAAAATATCAGGGTACAAGGAATAATATGTAGAAGAATTAAGGAGACAGAATGCATCTCTTGAAATGATAAGTATATGTGTTTTGAAATATGGTTTTGTCCTCTCTCCTTGTATAAACTGATCAACCTCTGTTGTATTCTTTTTCAAAGAATATGAGACAGTTTATAAGAGACAATTTGGTTCATTATGTAGGGGAAAAATTGAGAATAAATCACTAGAGATAGAAGGTTGATTAATAGTCTGACTAATGATTTTGTATCCTATTGATTGATCATGGATTTGTTCAACTAAATTAGGGGAAGATTTATCGTCCACATAATTATCAACTTTACACTCGACCTCTTTTACTTTAGAAATATTATTAAATCTACGAGAGTATGACAACTTTCGTCTTTTAAAGTCAAGGTTCTTTCTTCGATAGGAGGAGACATCGTTGACAAAGAATGATTAGAGGTGACCATTGCATTTTGTAAAAGATGATGTTGCTCATGATTTGCCAAAATGAAAGACGTTGACAAAAATTGTGGTGCTTCAAAATCTTCAAGATCAACATCAAAATTTGAACCATCTTGAGATTGAGTGTTAGTGCTCAATTCAGATTGGTTAACAATTAGTTGACCTTGCTTGTCTGAGAGGGAAACGAGATATTCAAGCCATTCATTAATAAGCGACATTTCTTTCAAAGGGAATCTAGTACAAACATGAATGAACCTAATTGCAAAATCATTGAGTGATTCACCATTTTATTTCCTTAAGTGACTTAATTCTTCACTTAATTCATCATAATCATAGTTGTTAAAATATGATAAAAACTCGATTACAAACTCAGACAAAGAATGAATATAATTAACCCGAAAAGATTCAAACCAACATTTAACCCGACCTCGAAAAGTGAGAGAGAACAATCTGCATGTGACATTATGATCAATGATCTTATGTCTTAAACATTTATAAAAAAAAATAGAAATATGGTCTACTATATATGTGTTCCCTTCACCATCAAGGGTGAGTTCTGAAAAGCGATTAGATATCTTGTTGGGAATAATGGGTAGTGAGAAGTGGAAAGCATGTTCCAACACAGTGATTTGGGTATCCATGGGGAAATTGAATGCATTTGAAATAAAGGCTCCTACAAGGCCATCTTGTCAGTCTAGCCCTCTTTCTAGCACCATTTGTTGACGAGCGAAAATGACCGTCTATCAACTGGAAGAACGAGTCCGGTCCGAGGTTGTCTAAATAACCCAAGCCATTTGGTGTAACTCGTTCTAACGGGTTTAATGGCTCCGTTAACCAATCTAAAAGTCCTAAAATAAACAAATAAAATAAATGAAATAGCTAACTAATTACTAATCACTATATATATATATATATATATATATATATATATATATATATATATATATGCACATACGTATAATGTAACTGTTGTAGATATATTTAAACAAAAGATTTACTTATCTTACTTATGTACACGATATACAAACTGCAAGTTTTAATCTAAACTTACAAAACTCAATGTGAAAAATGATTGCTTCTAGGAAGCAGATAAAGAAAGCACATAAAAATATTTTTTCGTTTTTCCTTTATAAATATAAACTAATATGAAAAAATACTATGAAACAAAAATGTGTGGATAGTCAAAAGCTGAACCATACATTCGAGTTTCAGTGATAAGTAAATGACAAAAAAATGTAAATGAGGTAACCTGTTAATGAGTTAGTGATGTGTATCCAAGCATCTTCATGATTAGAGAACGTCCAACTACCACGTCCAAGAGGGAAACCTGCAATAAACCTTAAGACTGTTCTAAATAAATCCAGAACAATGTGTTGGCAGTTTGGGTTTTAATGACTGAAGCAGGGACACCAACATAAACCTGTAATCTCATAATTATACATGATCACTGTAAGATAAATATGAAAGTAACCTGTACATTTCGTTTTTCAATTAAAATTGAAAGATAAACCCTATCGTTTTAACTGAAAATATGATCACGGCATTTATATTTTGAGAAGTAAATTATGGATGGTATTTAATATAACAATCCTGCACATCACAGATCATTTAATCTAAATATATAATATCCATATATGTAGCAGCATTAACAAAACATAAATGACAACATTAATAAACAAAAGGCTAAATCCAAAATGCATGAATGTTGTTTCATTAAGTTCTGGAATTAATCGTCCATCTTTTTCTCTCAGCCAAGATGTCCTCTATTAAAAAATACAGAGTATTTAAAGAGTTCAGGTAAGCTAAACATCCTCTCTTCTAAGATAGGATCATATCTCAAAAGGATCTAAAAGTTACAAAAATAGAGGGTCTAAAAGAAACCACTCAATATCAAATTGTATCTTCAAAATTATACAAGTTTTGTTTTGATTTACAGAATAAGACAAAAGAAGTGACTAAGTCTAGCAATGATCCATCTTATGAGATCACCACAAGATACATCCTATCCTGAAAGAAAACAAAATAAGAAAATTAGATGTTTATTTAACTAATATTTTCCAAATTTTATATGAAAATTGACTTGGCTACAAAATCTCTCGATTCTGTAGCCAGTCTTATTATTGACAACATAAATCTAAATCACTCTATATTAATTAGAAAAATAACAATAAAAGCACAAATAAAATAAAAAAACAATCTTACCATTCAACTGAAAATCAAATTCGAATCACAAAATTTTAGAGTTGATCACATCCTCGATACTATCGACATTTTTTATTATGATATTGCCAGTGCTTTTCAAGCGTTTTCCTTGCCTTTGTGCATTGATCTTGAGCTCGCATTTTTCAATTTTCAATAAGATGTTTTCAGTCATAAGAGCCTTGATCTTTTCTTGAAGGATGAGAATGTCTATGGAATACAAACCTATCTAGTGTAAACACACTTCACAATTTACAGCAGGGGCAAATGGTTGAGGAAGTGCATGACTGTGTGCTAAAACACTACCACTATCCACTATCGGCTTTTGACCAAATTTAATTCCTGGTAAATCCTTGTTGTGCTTCAGACACGGTGGCAAGTTATTCACATAATCGAAGCCTTGACTGAGATTCAGTTTAGAGTGATTTGGGTCTTCAACTGCCAGGAATTTTTCAATCTCAGAATCAGAGCTCTCCTGGACCTCGATTGATTCAATCAAGCTCACATGAGTTTTTGATCTATTTTGTAGTCTCCTCGAAATTAGTCTCCCATCCCTCTTTTTATTAAAACCTCGCATGTATCGATTTTTCTTTGACTATTTGGAAGGGTTTCCACTGGTGGATTTGATGTTAAGGTTAGGGTTGATGACTTGTTCATACTCAGGAATTTTAACAAGCTTGGAGTTGACGTCCTGTTGTTCATACACATACTGATCAGGTGTAGCCCTTTCACAAGGGTTTTCACATAAGAAAACTGGCCTATCACTGGAGGGAAAAAGAGATTTCTCTAGCATAGGTTTATCAACCATCAGAGTCTCTATAGGGTTTACTGTAACAAAGCCATTGTGAGATAAGAAAGAATCCCAATCATCACCAAGTAATTTCATATGATGGACTAACAGTAACTTAATCAACCCATGGTGAAATAAGCTGGAATCCAATTTCTGTCTTTTATATCTCTTTGACATTTTATATAAACTTCTTAATAAGTAAAAAAGCATGTTTAACGCGAAACCGATAAAATGAATTAGCAATCTTATGCGATAAAGGAAGACGAGGTCGTAGCGACCTTCACAAGTAACAAATTTCCTTAACACTGTCAATAAACCATGCCATCTATCCTTCAACAGAGAGAGCGACATACCTTTGTCACAACATTGAATTTTTCGGGAGGTGACGAACAGACTCCATGGAACCTCATCAAGCTTTGAATTTTTAAACCATTTTTGTCCAGTGAGGGGGAGGCCTGTTGCCTCACTTAGAAATTCCTCTGTGATTTCCAATTGAATATTGCCCACTTTGGCTCTGCATCCATTGAATGTGAGGGATAACTCTTGGGCTTATTGTAAGTTATAACCCTATAATTTCCTGAGAAACACAACCCAACCCTGACTTTTAAGGTCTTCACTCGCATCATCATACAACAACAAAGTTTGGGAGCCA
This sequence comes from Picea engelmannii, assembly GCA_009831015.1. Lineage (NCBI taxonomy): Eukaryota > Viridiplantae > Streptophyta > Pinopsida > Pinales > Pinaceae > Picea > Picea engelmannii. The sequence goes on along the minus strand of ML778276.1, from coordinate 286,212 downwards.
TTCAGATCAACACGGACAACACGGGCCATAAGGGTTTGGTCAGACAGTCACAAAGGTGACTAGAAATTGCTATGAGCATAAGGGGGGGCAGCAACAAAGAGAAACTCGAACCTAAAACAAAGGAGTATGCTAGCAGTCATCGTAGCGCAATTAGAATGTGAGCATAAGGGGTTTCAAGCCATGAAAATCGAGTGTTTTAGGTAATGAATGCCATGAGTACAGAGCGAAACCCAAGACTCTAGTTTGTAATGATGGATCTGTCGATTCAAACTGCCACTTCAAACAAAGTACAGGGTACGACCGAGTTGTGTTTGAATCTCATAATATGTAATGGGTACCTTGATATGGAAAGGTTAGGAGAGGATTCGATCCAAAATTCAAAATACCAATCAAAAGATTTAAAATCGAAAATGATCTACCAAGAACGTTAAATGAATAATCTTATAGTATTAATGCCAATCTATTCTTGTTGTATTTACAAAGTACTCAAGATATAACCTGTAATATAGGAGCAACTCAAAACAAATGTTTTATTGATATATGATAAGCTTCAAAGCAAAACAACATTCATTAAAAGAGTTGTAAGAACATTGACCCTACATAAAGACCAAGCCTTGGATATAATTGCAATTTGATTATAAGTTTTAATGTTTCATTCATGCTTTCAGTCATGATTGAAGCATGAAAATGAAAAAAATAAAATGGGAACTGTTGTTCCAGAGTCTGTACTTAAGGCTTTAAAAAGTACAGTGTCTAGGCATTCGAAATTTAGTAAGATTCAAAAAGGGAGGAGGGTATACTTTCGGGAAAGGAAGCTAGGGTTGATTTCTAGGTTGTCGCTACCTGGCTTCCAACTGTTCTTGGATGTTTATATCCCTTTCAATTGCAGCCCATGAACGTTCAAGCTCTACCTGGGTGTTGGCCATATTAAGTATGGTGTCGAGGAGATTTAGAGCGATATGGGTTTGATCTGTCAAACCGGGTTCAATATTGGGTTGTCTTACAACAGGGACAGTCATAAAGGAACATAAAACTTAAAGGAATCCGAAAGGTTTTATGTTGTATCAATTTGATTTTATAAAAGAGAACTTTAGAAATCAATATTAAAAGCAAATTGCAAACCAAAGGCCTTTTTCCGTAACTGCGTTATATTGAAATAAATGGTGTATGAATTATAGAGAAAAACATTAAGTTGTCTATAGAATAAGGCTCTTATTGATAGAGAATCTCACTCTGTAAACATAAGAGGGAAATCAGATAAGAAACGGTTCGATGAAGCATAAAATATGACAACCTAAGGATTTACAGGTCTTGTACATGCTAGTAGCCGATACAGAGGAAAAACTATAAACAATAGATAGCTAAATATTAATCACTCCAGTAGAAGTTTTACTAAATTGCAATGCAACATTCATCAGATATATATAAGTGAAATAATAATGAATATGAAATAACAGAGAGAACAAACTCATAACACAGTAGTGACGGAATTAGGAATCTCCAGATTGCTTTGTATTAAGTCTTTGAAAGAGACAGTCTCTATTACAATTAATAAAAAAGGTCCAACCTTTTTTCTTTCTTCAAAATGTATATTTATACAAATTTTTACGCGTTGGAATCTCAATAGTTCCACAGGTTTTCGGTTACAATCAAAAGGAGTTGAAACGTTTCATTTCTTTATCTCTGTTTTAATCTAGTACCCGAAACCTACCTCTTCACATGCTCCTTGCAAATAACGCACTTCTCCACCAGTTGCGATATAAACTTAGATGGCTCTGCTTGATTATTTGCCTAGAAAATATAGCAGTCTTTCATCAATGGCGACAACTTTCCTTCCACCTGTTGATCTTTGGCATTGATAGAGCATAACAATATACTCGGTTTAATTAGCCATTTGTCTATTTGCACTATGTTTGTTTGATCTATTTGTGATATTTTGGATAATTCTCTTTCTTCCTTTTCCTTGATGTTAAGCATATGTTTAGCTATATTTATCTGACCCAGTACCTCCATGCCACTTTCACCATCGGAACCCAAACAAATCTCACTTAACAAACTGAAAATTTCTTCGCAAGATTTCTTTAGCTTCATAGCTTGTTGTTTACCTTCAGATATATTTCGCTCCCATTCTTTCAACAAGATATTACCCCTGGTCTGCTCTGCAATGGGAAAACTAGAACTACTGCTTGTTTCCCTTCTTGTTGTGGCTATGATAGCTTCCTAGAATGCCACCCGAGCTGCTTCGGCATCTCTTTCTTTAAGAGAGAGGTTTTCCAACACCTGATCAATGAGTTGGAAGCTGCTTTGAATTGTTTCTACTTTAACAAGCAACCCTGCTGTGCCGCCGATAACCTTTCTCTGATCTCTATTGCCTAGGATTGAAATATCCCGATATAGATTACCTGGCCTTCGACGAATTCTAGTTTGGCCCGAAGCCGATTTATCAATTCTCCCTGCTGGATTATCTGAGTCTGACTCGTCTGAACCTTCAACTGTGTCTGTTCAAGATCGACTTTAAGCCGCTCGATTTATTTTTGATCTTCTATTCTTGCTTGCTCTAAAGTCACACTTGCTTGATCTTTAGCAACAACCTTTGCTGTGGCTAGTTTAGACTCTAGTGTCTTGATCAAATAATTTTTCCTTTTTAGCTGATCCTTTAGGGTCTCGACTGAATATTGGTTCACCGTGGCGAAGCCCCCAATGTTCCTGCTATTTGCGTCGCGAATTCTACTTTCTTCATATTTTTCCCATCAGTTAAAACTTTAAATTTCTTAGAGACAACACCTGCCTCTTGGTAGAGTTCTTGTCTCACAACCGCTTTCCTCTTCTTATCGAAGAAGAATTGATTCAGAGGTAGCTCTTCTACTGATATAGGTGTCAAGTTTTCACCCATAATCCAACCTACGTTTGGGATTTCCTTTGCAGACTGTAGGGGGGTAATGGAGGCGATGGGATTGTCGACCTGTTTAGAAGATTTCTCGGGAGTAATGACCGAAGTTGACTCGCTTGGAGGACCGGAAGCCTCAGCTTCCTATTTTGGGCCCCCAACTTGCTCTTCTTTATCCTGTTGTCCTTATTGGCCGGGCGCTGAACCTTTAGAGCCTCTCGCTTCTGTTTGCTGCTCCTATGCTATTGTCAGATATTCACCCCGTAATACTGGAGGAAGGCAACTCCGCCTATGCTCTTGGAATTTGACAACATCGTCCCTCTCTTTGGGTGATAGGGCTTTTATTCGATCCAAAACTTCATCATAATATTTCGCGCCTTGGAAAATATCATCATGAGGCGAATTCTCGTGCTCAAATCTTTTAAGGCCACAAATAGCCAAATGATTACTCACGACCCTATGTGGATCGTGTTTCTTGAATTCAATATGAACCAAATTTATATCTTCTAGGGCTACTGCCTTGGAAAAGGTGGCCATACATTTTTTGAAAATCCTTTCAGTTCTTTACTTATACCGTCGATTATGGTTTTCCTGGCGATCTCGCGACAAGCCATCCTGTTGGGTATAAGTAAGGGTAAATCATGAGGAGGGACATAAGCACCGAAAACCATGATGTATGAAAATTCTTTCTCCACATACCAATTGGCCACTTTGCTTAGATTTTCCATGATGCTATCCGATATCCTGGGTGGCAGATTACCGAAGATGGCGACATGCATCGGTACCATTACCCAGTTGAATATTTAGCATATGAAATCTGAAGCCTTGTCCTCCCAAAGCTTAGAATGGTATACATGGACTGGCTCAACATCCGATGGAGCCCAGTTCCAATTCATCAAGGGAAAATGCATCATGGAACATACTGCGTCCATGAGATATGCGGACATAAAAAATGAAGCAGCGTTCCCACTCTATTTCTGTGTCCAATATTCTTTTATTCGACTGGTCAGGCTATCTGATAACATTTTGGCCCAATCGAAAGAAGAGCCTTCTGCTATTGAGTATATATCAAGGGCACCCATTGGAGGAAACAATGCATGGTGTCTTCTCTCCCGTACAATCTACAGGTCATCATCGTCACGTATTTGAACTGTGGTTCCAAAGAAGATATGGAATAAATTCCATCGTTGTCTGCCCTGAACTTCACTGGGTGTGAGACCCAATCCTTGATCAAATCAGATAAAATTTTCGCGTATTGCTCTCATTCCTTCTATTTAAAACCATCTAGAAATTTTGCATTGTACGTGAAGTCTGACTTGGGTGGTAATTTGTACATCGCCTGTAATTTTTCTGGTCTAAAGGTCCCAACAATGACCTTTTGCTCGTTGATGATGGTTCTTGTAGGGATGTCTACATGATCTAGCGCCGATCGGATCATGTCATAGTAAGGCAGAAGGCGTGGCCTAGTCGCTAATTTGTGCATATCCGCCTGGACAATGATCTTGTATTTGGTGGTCATTTCGTCTTTCTTGTTGTCACTGGAATTGTCCAAACAGTTCACCACATCTGATTGAAAAACCTCTGAGATGTATGACCAGGTTCGCACGTAATCAACGCTCTGAGGTGAAGTATCTGAGACATTATCAGAACCTTGTCCTGAAACCTCAGCGCTTGCCTTGGATGCTTTTCGCAGGGCCATGACAGGGGATTGTAACTTAGCTCTTCTGCAATAAAACTGCGTATACATATAGAAGTTAGCTTACTGAGAAAAACTTCTCTGTGCGGGATAGAAATGAACTTTATGAATAAAATAGGAAGCAAAAGATCTATATCTTCGAACATTTAACACATCGATGTCCTTACGAACAAAACGGTCCAATCATATTTAGATAGAGATTTTGGTAATAAAAACCATATCCTTACTTTGCCGTTTTGCCTTATTTCCAATTAATGCCATAAAATTTGACAGTTCGTGGGACAAGCTGGCGCAAGGAACATTTAAAATTACCTCGTAAACTGTGCATTATTGTCATTTGCATTAAACATTGATTATGGTTGGCTTGACTTCCTTAATCAGGATTTAAATCAATCATTTCGGCGTTCGCTATATCGAGACTTTCAACTCTAACCTTTCGACCCTCTAAAACCCAAGATTGTGATGATTATACTTAATTAAGCAAGGATGTAACTAGGATTAAGTGTTTTAATTGATTACGCTTTAATTTATATCATGACTTCGTGGCTCGGGACTTCAAAGGTATTGTTTCCGAGAGGAAAGTATGTCGAGTCGTGAAATCCCGAGGAGCTTAAATCATGGTCAAGACTAATTAACCTTGACTCTAACCTGAGTTACTTAGGTAAAAATTTCATGGCTTCGTCTTTTGGAGTTTTAGCGGTACTGTTTTAGGAGAGAGTGAACGCCGAGACACGAAATCCCGACAACATTTGACTGGGGTTTACATGGTCCCACTCTTAGCTTTCACTTGAGGTAAGATTTTGAAACTTTTCGCGACCTCACACATCGGGGTTTGTAAATATTGTGACTTGTAACTCCCGAAGAGCGATATTCTGAGGTACGAAGAGCAACAACCTTCGTTTAATGATAAAAAGTGGTAACTTATGAAACATCACATCCCTCGCTATTCCGCATGTCGAGACTACTGAGATTTTCAGTAGGTGAATATCATGAAGCGAAAAAGAACTTAAGAATCGACATTTGACTTCTTAAAATAGATTTGAACAAAATAAAAAGGTAGCTCCAACATAGGCTCCAACTAGAGATCCCATTTCCCTGTGAGGTGGGAAGAACAGTAGGCCACGTGCCTGTATTGGGTAAATGGAGTCACTGGTTTCACTTCTTTGAAACTTGCTTTAGGGAAAAGATAAACCGAGGGAAGAATTTTTTTTGTCTTTTACTGTTGTAAGGATTTTCTATACTCAAATATATTTCTCACTCAGCTACAGTCCCTTTCAAAACTTTCTCTTTCTCTTTACTAAGTTTAGGTCTGCATTAGGACAAATCAAAACAGTTCTAGGAAATCCAACATATATTTTTAGTTTTTGGCTTACATCCAACGAAATTTATGGCATTTTTTAATCGTGAAGTCCCGTCTGGACTTAGGATGTGGATCTGGTCTCGAGAAAGTTGATTACTAGAGTCGAGTGATATTCATGTATAATAGCCTTACATATATCTCAGATATTGCTTCACTGCCAGCGGGCCTGTTTAGTACCTCGGTGAAGTTATTTTCCCCTTTTTTGTTGAATTTCCTTTCACCACTTCGAAATGTATTTATGCATTTAAATGCTGAGACGAGGGAAATTATTTCTGAATTTCCTTTCATCGTCTCTTCAGACTAGATGTACAATTAGATATGACTTTCCTTTCATCATCTATCTTATAATTTGCTTTTTATAATACGAAGCGGGGGCAATCAGATTGTATGAGGGGTGATATTTGCGTAATATTTTGCAATGTAGGTTTGTCAACTTACTTTGATTACTCGGTGCCAACCTTCCTTTGACTTTCACACCAACTTGGGTCCGCAGGGAGAAAAAGGGGAAACATTTTTTTGGGGGTTTTCCTTTGGGTAAGCCTTAACCATTCGAAACTATTGAAAAACCTAGAAAAGTCTGGATCCACCTACGCATGACTTGTTTAGTAAGAGACCGAGGAGCTGTGAAGACCAACCTTTTTTCCAAAACACACTTACAACTTTCAAAGTTTAAACATAATCTCTTCTCCCTTTGTATAAAAATCCGAATAGACATTAGGCATTTTTAAGAAGACAAATCTGAGGACCGAAAGAAAGGTGATAGACAAATGTTTGTATGATGAGGGGCAGGGGTTGAAAATTAAAACCACTTTTTTGCAAACCCTTCCCTAGAGATGCTTCACTTTCTGTTTGTTTTAACTACCACCTATCTGTGTTTTAATTTAAAATTATTAGGGCCCAGAGCAAGTAACTGTACTTTTTAATCATCAATTAAGTAATAACATTAGATTTATGGAACCTTTATGATGTTTTTGGAGATCTCTGCTTTCTTAAGGAACAAAATTTTTAGGAATTCGTGCCTTTACCTTACCATTTTTAAAATAACCAAAAAACTTTTTTGTCACCTGTTTTTGGCGAATGCAAATCTCCGATACATGACCTTCTATTTTGTCCATTCATTCATTTAGTTTGCAAACCGAAATCCTGTAAACACAAAGAGTGTCCTTTTTTTAAAAGAAGTTAGATGTATTTGAAAACCGTGTATCTCTACTTATATTGACCTAAAAAAAATAAAAAAATGAAAACTTACCTTAAGGGAATCATGAAATAGAAAGACAATACAAACTGATATATACAATGGAAAACCTCAGAGAACTAATTATGTCATGTAGTGTTTTAGATAATGCCCGTTGACAGTGGCGTTGAAGATTTTACCATCCAAATTTTCTAATAAAAATGAATTTTTTCCTTCGGAAGTTGCGACTCTAAATGGTCCATACCAAATATGATCGAATTTACCGTGTTTCACCAAATCTTCCTTCCTAGCATCCCATCTTAAGACCAAATTTCCTGGAAGAAACTCTCTGTCTTTTTTCTTACGGTCAAATAACGTTTTCATGTCGTCTTGATATTTTTGCAATCTTTCGTCTACTTCGACCCTGTGCTGTTGTAATTCGATCAGTTGACTTATTCTCCTTGTGATGTGGTTTGGTTCTTCTTTCTCATCTTGCCATAGTTTCATCATGGGAAGTGCCAAGTTTATAGGTAATACCACGTCAGTCCCGTATACCATCTGGAAAGGAGAAATACCGATGGATTTTTTTGTGCCAATCCGATTTTCCCATAGTGCATATTTTAAATGTATATGCCAGGATCTCTTGTTCTCGTTCAAAAATTTCTTAATTATGTTGATTAGACTCTTGTTTGAAGATTCATCCAGTCCATTTCCTTGGGGATAATATGTCGTAGAATGGCCGAGTACAATATTGTACTTTTGGCAAAAACTGATCATAACCATAGATTTAAAAGCCTGAGCATTATCTGTTACTATCTTTCGGGGGAAGCCGAATCTAGATAAAATATTTACTTCTAGGAAATCTATTACCACCAAATCTGTAGCCCTCCTGGTAGGAATAACCTCTACCCATTTAGTAAAGTAATCTATGGTGGTTAGGATCCATTTGTGTTGAGCGCTAGAATGGGGGTTAATTTCGCCTATAAAATCCAGTCCCCATTGCTGAAAAGGAGCCTCTGTTTTGAATGGAACTAAAGGTAAGGCTAGGAGTTTATACTTGCCTACGAATAGTTGGCAAGGGTCGCAAGCTCTGACTTTGGCATTTACATCCGAGAAAATTTTAGGTCAATAATACCTTGCCCTCAGGATTTTATAAGCTTTCTCTCTCCAAGCATGATGTCCCCCACACACTCCTTCGTGGAATTCACTTATGACCTCCTTTGTTTCAAATTCAACCAAACAGACCAACAGGAAGCCAAGTGGGTCCTTCCAAAACAATTTACCCTCAGATATACAATATTTGACCGCATGTAGTTTTAGCGTTCTGGCTTTGGATGGAGATAAATCACTTGGGCAGTTCAAAGTCAGTAGGTAGGATACTATGTTTTTGTACCAGTCAGAGGATGTAAACTTCTCTTCGATCTTGAATTCACTTATTTTCTTGTAGAGCTCGTTCATACCTTCCTCTTCTCCACATACCTKTATGTTATTTATGCCGAGGGATCTGTAATTGGATTCAGCTAAGAGTTTAGCCAAACCTTGACCCTTTATCAACTTCGTCGTCTTTATTTCCAGATCAAATTCTTGAATTTTTGTGAGCCACCGTCCCCTTCTGCCATCACTGTCAGGCTACACTAGAATGTCTTTTACAGAGCTAGTAGGTACATACGTGATTATCTTGGAATGCAATACATAAGTCCTAAAAGATTGTAATGCCTTTACCATAGCATATTCTTGTTTTTCCATTATATCGTATTTTAGTTCCGCGTCTCTGAGACTTTTGCTGAAAAAGGCTATCAGTTGTTTGAAACCTTCCTCATTTTTCTGGAGGAGCACCGCAACAATAGTGTGCTCAGAGGTGAATGAGAAAATGAGAAAATCCTTTAGATAGTCGGGGCTTGCTAGTACAGGTGTCTCGCTTATAACCCTCTTGATACGTGCAAATGATTCTTTGGCCTCAACTGTCCATTTTACCTTGCTGTTTTTCTTTAACATACCTGTGATTAATTTCACAATTTCAGCGAAGTTTGGAATAAACCTTCTCAAAAAGTTTATCTTTCCTAAGAATGATTGGATTTCCTTTACATTTCTAGGAATATTTATTGTGTCTATAGATTGAACCCTGCTGGGATCAATTTTAATTCCGTCTCGGGACACAATATGACCCAGTAGTTTACCTTATCGCATGGTGAAGTGAGACTTTTTAGGGTTTAAATACAGACTGAACTTGCGACATTTTTCAAAAGTTTGTTTGAGATGTATTAAATGATCTTCGTCAGACTTAGAAAAAACGGTTAGATCATCAAGGTAGATAACTACAAATTTGTTTCTTTCGCCGACGAAAGCGATATCCATGGCATGCTGGAAAGTGGCACCTGCATTCATTAGACCAAAAGGCATTTTATCATACATGAATGTACCCCAGGGTGTAGTGAAAGCTGTTTTTTCTTTATCTTGTTCGTTTACAACAATTTGATTGTATCCAGAGAAATTGTCGATCATAGATATCCTATTTTCTCCGACTACCTTTTCTAAGACGTGATCCATTTTAGGTAAAGGATAGTTGTCCTTCAGGGAAGATTTATTCAAAATTTTGAAATCAACACATAGTCTAATCTCTCCACTCTTTTTTCTGTCCGGGACCAGGTTTTCCACCCAATTGGAGTATCTCAGTGGTACTATTATTTTCGCGTCTAAAATATTCTTGACTTCTCTTTCGACTACGGGTAATAAGATAGGGTTGATTTGTCTAAGATTTTTCCTAAAGGGTTTGATACCAGGCTTCAGAGGTATTTTGTGGTCAATCATGATAGTGTTGTAAGTCCTAAGCTCTTCGTAAGACCAAGCGAAAACATATTTATATCGAGCAAGAAAATATTTATACTTATTTTTCACCTCAGGAGGAAGATACTTTGATATTTTCACCATCCTGGGTTCTTCTTTTGTCCCTATATCGCAATATTCAACCTCTTCTGGTTGGGGTTGAAGGGTAGATTTTAAAGGCATGTCATTTTGATCGAAAAGTCTCTCCAGGGGGATTAGTCCCTTTGGAATCTGATTATTTTTTAAAACTAGCATATGATGGTTGGCAACTTTTTCTCGGAACTCCTGAGGGTCCTCTCCTTCCTGCATGATCCACATGTGATCATTTTGATTCTCTTGATCGATGTGAGTTTCAGAAAAGTCACCCACTGCTTTGAGGAACTTTCTGATCTGTTCGTCATCCTTGAAAACCTGCCAGTGTTGTATGTTGTTCAGGATGGATGGTTTGTGCCTTACCTCTATACGATATTTTAATTTAAAAGTTGTGGGGGGAGCGAAAGTTGAGGCTGCCTTGGCTAATGAATCGGCCTGCAAATTTTTTGGCACGTGGGATGAAGTGGATATTTACAGACGAGAAGAAATTTTCCATTAGATCCCAGGCACAATTTCTATATGCTCTCAATCTCGGATGTTTGGCCTGGTATTGTCGATTCACCTATTTGACTATCAACTCAGCGTCTCCATATACTTCCAATTTTTTTATGTTCAACTTCTTGGGAGCTTCCAATCCTAATACTAAGGCTTCATATTCACATACATTGTTAGTGTAATCTATATCCCATTGAAGCCTATAAGAAAAAGGGACGCCAAACTTATTTTCAGGTGCCACAAAAAGTACTCCTGCACCGGCTCCTTCACATGACAGAGAACCGTCAAAAAACATTTTCCAGATCCCTATGCTATGCATATTTTCAGAATCTTTCTCGTCTATGCAATTTTCTTCTATGCAACTATCTATACCATCATCAAAAGACAAAATACAATTTCCTAGATCTTGATCAACAATGTAAACAGGAAAATTGTTAGGATTCTGAGGATTGCTTACGGTATAGGATAATCTCATTTCCCGGTATAACCTAGTAAGTTGCTGATCCAGGTGGATAATGGTGGCCACCCACCATTTCCAAATGGCTCAAAGCAGTTTTCTGGCCAGTTTGGAAATTTACTATTTTTAGCAGGTTTTAAATTCCAGGGCCATTTTGAGGGTCCAAATGAAGGTTTTTTGAGATCAAGGTTCTGAATGATAGCCAAAGGCATAATTGATCCCCCACAATGAATCTCCTCGACAATACCTTTCCAGCGAGCTATCATTACTCACCCCGGGAAGTTGATGTACTCACTTACCGAAACGGGGCCCACATGAATTTTGGCGCTTCATCTCCTAGGGTTAGGTTTTTGGATGTCTAGGACTTTTGGCATTCCTGTTTATTGTAAAAAAGGCTTCTAGAGCCTCATTGTAATCATCTTCTCACGGATGCGAGTAGCCGTCACATCTCTTCTCAGAGATAAGCTACCACCATTCTAGCGAGTCTTTCACTCTGTACTTTTACAGTCTCTGTACATTTATTTCATTAATAGAAATCGTGTATTACTGTATATCTGTGGCTCTTTTATATTTCCTCTATATCTCTGTTATATTGTTGTCTCTCTTGCAATATTTATGAATATTTCTATGTTATATCTCCGCTCTCATTTCGTGCTGAAAATAATCCAGATCAGTAGTATCAGAGCAGGATGCTCTTGATCGTTTTTCAGTGGATGTCCCCGACGAGGTTTGAGTATAGCAAGTTGGGTATGGAGCTTGTCTCTCTTGAGGAAAATCGCTCTCGCACACCCAAGAAACCCTCAATGGCGGAAGAAAAGAAAAATCATGGAGCAGACGATCCTATCAGTCTGTTGCTTGAGCAAGTTCTCACGTGCCAGAGGGACGAAATGATAGAGAATTTTTCCCACATCCTTCAACGCCTACCGATAGCATCAGATGCATCTTCATCAAGAAGCCACTTTGGAGGCACCTCTCCCTTCAAGGTACAGGTTAATTTTGATATTCCCGTATTTGAAGGTCAAATAGATGCAAATGCCCTAGATAAATGGTTAAATCTGCTAGAAGGTTATTTCTTTGTTCATAATTTTTCAAACAAGGAAAATATCACCTTCGCACTCCTTAAGGCTCTCCCCATGTCAAACATTGGTGGGAAACTTACTGGGAGCAGAGTTCCACAGAGGAGTCTGGAATATATGGGGCCGATCCCACTTGGGATTTTTTTGTGGATGCGGCAAAGGAACATTATTACCCTTTTGGAAACTATGAGGACCAATACATGAGATGGACCACACTGCGGCAAGAGAGGGGCCAATCAGTTTTGGAGTTCACCAATAGCTTCCATACCTTGCGCACCAAGCTGGGTATCAAGGACTCTGAACGAAATTTGGTTATGAAATACCGTGGGGCTCTACACAGATACATCCAAACTGAAATGGATTTCCTGGACATCTCATCACTCGGTTCTGCCTATCGATATGATGTTAAAATCGAGCAGAAATTTAAGCACCAGAACAAAATGGAGTTCGGGTCTGCAAATCCACAACAACCAAAGTATGACAAAGATATCCCTAACAAACAGTCTCCTGAAAACTAGTCCAAGCCACAGGAAAATAAGGGTCACAGGAAGACAAAGAAGGGCACCGAGAAATGGTGCGATTTCCACAAAATCCCCTGGCACAACACCGATGAATGTCGCTCAAAACAATCATTGGTGGCCGAGATCAAAGACAAGGAGCCTTACCCTGATTCAAAATCTGATTCTGAAAATACTGTTAAAAGATAGATCATCGACGCAGACCCCACTGCTATTGTCGCGACCGCAACAATTCAACCAGAAGAACCAAAAGATCCAGAAGAGGGGGAGCACCTTTTTCATTCACAGATGTGGGTGAAGGGGACCCCGCTTCATTTTATTGTTGATAGCGGAAGCCATAAGAACCTCATCTCAGCAGAGGTCATTAAACAGTTGGGATTGTCGACAACACCACACCCACAACCATACAACATTGGGTGGCTTCGCCAAGGATGATATCTTCATGTTAGCCAGCAGTGTCGATTGTCATACGGCATCCAACCCTTCAAGGATGAGGTATTATGTGATGTTTCCCCAATGGATGTCTGTGATGTTCTCTTGGGCCAACCATATATGTGGAAACGCCATGCTATGTATGAGTCTCGACCCCGTAGTGTCATTATTACTCTGGGGGGTCATCTCTACAGGATACCAGAGGTAGTTCCAACTACTGCCCCACCTAAACAGTTCTGCAAGGTAGTATCTCATACTACAAAATTCATCTTCTCCACAATCTGTTCAAAAGGGGAACAAAAGGATACTACAACCACTACAACCTCGGCCCAAGCACCTTCTATCCAACAGAAGCAGGTCAATAAGGTTGCAGAAAAGTGCAACGATTCCTTCTGCACATCATCCTCTCATGTATATTGACTTGTTGAGCAGCCTCAACTGCAACAGGTTCGTGACAGATTTCCACAAACTAAGCAACGCGACGTCTCCATCAAGACAAACAACTCACCAAGATGCAGATTCAACAAATGATTTTCCCTCTCCCCCGGGAACTCAACGCAATGGAGAACATTGCTTCCTAAGGAGGAAGGATTGATCCAGGTGGATATTGGTGGCCACCCACCATTTCCAAATGGCTCAAAACAATTTTCTGGGCATTTTGGCAATTTACTATTTTTAGCAGGTTTTAAATTCCGGGGCCATTTTGAGGGTCCAAATGAAGGTTTTTCGAGATCGATGTTCTGAATGATATCCAAAGGCATGATTGAGCCCCCAAAATGAATCTCCTTGAAAATACCTTTCCAGCGAGCTATCACACGCCTAAAACGGAGATCATATGCAAAAGTTACAACCCCAGGAAGTTGATGTACTCACTTACCCAAACGGGGCCCACATGAATTTTGGCGCTTCATCTCCTAGGATTAGGTTTTTGGATGTCTAGGACTTTTGGAATTCCTGTTTATTGTAAAAAAGGCCTCTAGAGCTTCATTGTAATCATCTTCTCATGGATGCGAGTAGCCGTCACATCTCTTCTCAGAGATAAGCTACCACCATTCTAGCGAGTCTTTCACTCTGTACTTTTACA
>ML778276.1:200232-258629 GCA_009831015.1 Picea engelmannii | reverse complement strand
ATCCATACGCGCTAATCTGAACCGTTGGAGAGTCGCGCCTGCGATTCCGGACGCCCCCCCGCTTAAAGGTAGAAGGGAAAGGGGGGTCCAGAATCCAATGCGTGCCGTTGATCCGGGCGCGCGAATCTGGATCGCTCGGACTTGCGTGTTGTTTATCATGGGTGCATTATTGCCCAAAACTTAGGACAAATGGGTTTTAACCCATCCTTTCGCACTCCAACCCCCTTAACAAGAAATATCGCTAACACATAGTAAGGCAGAAGGCATGGCCTAGTCGCTAATTTGTGCATATCTACCTAGACAATGATCTTGTATTTGGTGGTCATGTCATCTTTCTCGTTGTCACTGGAATCGTCCGAATAGTTCATCACATTTGATTGCAAAACCTCTGAGATGTATGACCAAGTTCGCACAAAATCAACGCTCTGAGGTGAAGTATCCGAGACATTATCAGAACCTTGTCCTGAAACCTCAACGCTTTCCTTGGATGCTTTTCACGGGGCGATGACAGGGGATTGTAACTTAGCTCTTCTGCAATAAAAATGCGTATACATATAGAAGTTAGCTTACTAAGAAAAACTTCTTTGTGCGAGATAGAAATGAACTTTATGAATAAAATAGGAAGCAAAAGATCTATATCTTCGAACATTTAACACATTGATGTCCTTACGAACAGAACGGTCCAATCATATTTAGAGAGATATTTTGGTAATAAAAAACATATCCTTACTTTGCCGTTTCTCCTTATTTCCAATTAATGCCATAAAATTCGATGGCTTGTGGGACAAGCTGGCCAAGGAACATTTGAAATTACCTCATAAAATGCGCGTTATTATCATTTGCATTAAACGTTGATTATGGTTGGCTTGTCTTCCTTAATAAGGATTTAAATCAATCATTTCGACGTTCATCGTATCGAGAATTTCAACTCTAACCTTTCGACCCTCTAAAACCCGAGATTGCGTTGATTATACTTAATTAAGCAAGGACGTAACTAGGATTAAGTGTTTTAATTGATTACACTTTAATTTATATCGTGACTTCGTGGCTCGGGACTTCAAAGTTATTGTTTCCGAGAGGAAAGTATGCCGAGTCGCGAAATCCCGAGGAGCTTAAATCATGGTCAAGACTAATCAACCTTGACTCTAACCTGAGTTACTTAGGTAAAAGTTTATTGCCTTCGTCTTTCAAAGTTTTAGCAGTAATGTTTTAGGAGAGAGTGAACGTCGAGACGTGAAATCCCGACAGCATTTGAATGGGGTTTACATGGTCCCACTCTTAGCTTTCACCTGAGGTAAGCTTTTGAAACTTTTCGCGACCTCGCACATCGGGGTTTGTAAATCTTGTGACTTGTAACTCCCAAAGAGCGATATTTCGAGGTACGAAGAGAAACAACCCTCGTTTAACGATAAAAAGTGGTAACTTATGAAATATCACATCCCCTGCTATTTCGCATGTCGAGACTACTGAGATTTTCAGTAGGTGAATATCACGAAGCGAAAAAGAACTTAAGAACCGACATTTGACTTCTTAAAATAGATTTGAAAAAAAGAAAAGGCGGCTCCAACAAGAACAATCAAAACATTTTTTTTACAATCGAATAGTCACCTTCAAATAGCAATATTTTCATGACGAAGCGTAGGCAGCTATAGGAATTGTTATTTGTCACTTTAAAAGGAAAAAAAAGTGTAGGGATGCCAATAGACTGATAACTTAGTATCCACAGAGATGGTGGAGAAATTGGAGCTGGAGACAACTTCACATCCGAGTCTATATAGAGTCTCATGGTTACAAAAAGGACACCAGGTAATGGTAACTAAACAATGCCTAGTTGAATTTAAGATAGGGGGATATAGAGATGAGATTTTGTGTGATGTGATTCCCATGGAAGTTTTTCATGTTTTGTTGGGGAGACCATGGCAGTCTGATAGGAATGCCATTCATGATGGGAGAAAAAATACTTATACTTTGGAGAAGAATGGGAGGACACATATGTTATTTCCAATAGAGGAAAATAAGGTGAAGGAAGAAGCTAGCAGCAGTATACTTCTCATCAGTGGGAAGGAACTCCTGAGTGAAGTTAAGAAGGAACAAGAGATGCAATTTTCTATGGTAAGGAAACCCAAAATTTTCCTTACAAGTACTTCTATGGATGATCTGCATGACAAAATTAAGGGGATGTTAGATAATTTTTCTGACATAGTAGTGGATGAGTTACTGAGCTCATTGCTACCCATCAGGAGTATCAACCATCAAATTGATCTCATACTAGGAGCTAGTTTTCCAAACAAAGCATCATATAGATTGGCACCTCAAGAGAATGAGGAGGTAAAGGGATAAGTCTAGGATTTGATGGATAAGTGTTTGGTCAGAGAAAGCTTGAGTCCATGTGTAGTACCAACTGTGTTAAGTCCAAAAATGGATGGAGTATGGATAATGTGTATAGACTCAAGATCCATAAATAATATCACCATCAGGTACATATTTCCTTTGCCGATGATTGATGATTTAATGGATTATTTGAGTGGAGAAAAATATTTTTCAAAGATAGACTTGAAAAGTGGATATCACCAGATAAGAATGAGAGAAAGTGATGAGTGGAAAAAAACCTTCAAAACAAATGAAGGGTTGTATGAGTGGCTTGTTATTCCATTTGGCTTAACAAATTCCATGAGTACTTTTATGAGATTGATGAATGAGGCATTGAAAATTGTTATTGGTAAGTTTGTGATTGTATATCTGGATGATATATTAGTCTTCAGTAAAACTGAAGAAAAGAATTTGAGACACCTGACATTAGTGATGAGGATATTACAACAGAATAAGTTGCTTATAAATCTAAAGAAGTCCTCTTTTATGAATACATAACTCTTTTACTTGGGTTTTGTAATCTCTTCAAATGAATTGAATATGGATCCAGAGAAGGTGAGAGCAATCAAAGAACGGTCATCGCCAAGAAGCATATTTGAGGTGAGAAGATTCCACGGATTGGCGAGTTTTTATAGGAAGTTCATTAGAAATTTTAGTGGTATATGTGCACCAATATTAGGTACAGTGAAGAAGAGACACGAGTGTTTTAAGTGGACAGAAGAAGCTGAGAAAAGATTTCGGATATTAAAGGAGAAGATAACAAAACAACTGATTCTGGTCTTACCAGATTTCGGGAAGACATTTCAAGTAAGATGTGATGCTAGTGGAGTAGAAATTAGAGCAGTCTTGAGCCAAGATAATAGGCATGTTGATATATTTCAGTGAGAAGCTGAATGACACTAAGAGAAAGTACTCCACACATGATAACGAATTTTATGCAATAATTCAAGCCTTGAAGAAATGGAGGCACTACCTTGTTCCAAAAGAGTTTGTTTTGTATAGCGATAATCAAGCTTTATAATTCATAACCAGATAGGAGAAGTTAAATCAAAGACATGCTAAATGGATAGAGTTTATGCACAATTTCACTTTTGGTAATGATAAAAATGTTGTTGATGCATTGAGCAAGAGATGTCTGATTCTACAGGAATTTCAAGTGAAAACCTTAGGGTTTGAACACCTTAAGGAGATGTATTGTGATGACCCAGATTTTAGAGAAGTATATGAAGCATGTGAAAATCCTGTGTCCAGAGATAAAAACCAGTGGACAAAGTATCTGATTCAATATGGATTGTTGTTTAAAGGTTGCCAATTGTGCATGCAAAAATACTTGATGAGGGATAATCTGCTGAAGGAAAAACATAGTGGAGGTCTAGCAGGACATTTTCTCCATGACAAGACATTTGCACAGTTGATCAATTCATACTATTGGGTAGGTATGAGGGAAGAAGTAAATAAATTTGTAAACAGATGTAAGATTTTCCAGTATACAAAATGAAAGAGACAGAACACGTGATTGTATCAAGCATTTCCTATTCCAGATAGGCCTTGGGATGAAATAAGCATGAATTTCGTGTTGGGATTGCCAAGGACACAAAGAGGAAGTGAATCTATATTTGTGGTAGTTTATATATTTTCAAATATGGCAAACTTTATCCCATGCCAAAAAACTGATAATGCAACACACATTGCAAATTTGTTTTTCAAGGAAGTTGTGAGACTTCATGGGTTGCCCAAGAGTATTGTCTTAGATAGAGACACTAAATTTGTTGGTTATTTCCAGAGAACATTGTGGAAGAAACTGGGGATGGATTTGTCCTTTAGTTCAACACATCACCCTCAAACTGATGGACAGATTGAGGTGGTAAATCACAAGCAGAGTTTGCATACAATGACTCACCAAACATAAGTACAGGAAAGAGCCCATTTCAGATAGTATATGGGATGAATCCAAGAGGAGTATATGAGTTGAGAGATCTGGAGTAGAATGAATTCAGAAGCACTGGAACATAAGACTTCACTGCAGAAATGTAGAAGCTTCATAATCAGATCAAAGAGAAGTTATAGAACAGTAGCAGAGAATACAAACGTAGAGTTGATAAACATAGGAGAAAAATTCAATTTGAAGTGGGAGATAAAGTTCTAGCACATCTCAGGAAGGAAAGGTTCCCAAGGGGAACATGTAATAAACTTAAGTTGAAGAAGATAGGACCATGCAAGATCCTAAGGAAATTTGATGAAAATTCTTATGAGATAGAGCTTCTAGAAGGTGTGCATATCTCTCCCATATTCAACATTTCAGACCTGTATCCTTACAGGGAAGATGACAAAGGATCAGAAGATCAGAAAGAGATCCAGTGGGAGAAGCAAATGCCTGTAGCAGAAAATCTGTGAATGGAGAAGATCATAGATCAGAGGACTGGTAAGAAGACCATGAGAAAGACTTATTTTAAGTATTTGGTAAAGTGGAGAGGACACCCAATAGAATATGCCAGTTGGGTAAATGAAGCATATATTCAGAAGAATGGAAAGTCAGTGCAGGAGCACATGGATACGAGTCCATGAATTTTTGTCTAGAGGATTATGGTGCATGAGCAACGTCATCAAAGAGTGAGTGGAAGACAACTCAGTGCACTAGCACGCATTTTGAAGTGATTTTTGAATTTAAGAAGTGCATATCACAAAATATATTGAAAATATTGTAATTTAAGAACTTCTTAAATGCCTAGGAGATGAACCATCACATATGATCGATGGGGAATAAATTTTTCTTTAATGTAATAGCTTGCAGTATAGATTCGATGCATTTTCTCTTATGTATCTATCTCAAAAAAGTATTGTAATAAATCCTTAGTAGTTGAAATATTTTATTTTGATAGGATAACATTAAGGTAGTTGGAGGGAAAAGTTCTATGAGCCCTCTTGTATAAATCAACGTGTTATTGCCCAAATGAGGTTGTTGCAATTTAGTTGAAGAGTATATTAGCTGAAGGTTATTGTAGCCAAAAGACTGTTGAAGTTTATCAGAGTGTATGAGCCTATGCACATATCAATTGGATGAATATAGCAGAGAAGCGTTGTTCCAAATGTTTGGTGTTGCTATTATTGTGTCTATCTGAATGAATGAATTGTAGGATTTTTGTTTAATTTCAATTCTCTGTTATTAATTTTTCTTATGTTATGAATGCATTTACATGGTTGAATGTATGCATTTGTGAGATATTAGATAAGTTTCAATTGTTTCTCTTCTACAATCCTGTGTAAGGAGTGCATAAGTGTCCGCAAGGTGTGCCTCAACAAAGCCTATTTCAACTCAGAAACTCAGAAGAGATAACATGAAGCTTTTGTATGCAAGGAGTGCATAAGTGTCCGCAAGGTGTGCGTCGACAGAGTCTGTTTTGACTCAAAAGTTCAAGAGGGATAGCTTGGAAGTTTGTGTAGGCAGAAATGTACTCATAATCATATTGTTCAGGAGGAACAATTGAACCATGGAAGGATTGTTGCAAGGAGTGCACAGTCGCCCATCGAGAGTCAAGTTGAAGGAAGTTTGTCGCAAGGTGTGAGTAAGGTCAATATTTGGATAAGTATCGAAGAAGTCATTCTAAGAAGTTCAGAGTGTCGAGGAGGAGCAGATTTAAGAGAGATGACCTGGAGCTTTGTATGCACATAGTGCATATTGTCCACAAGGAGTGTGTCGATAGATTCTTTTGGACTCATAAGCTCAGGAGGAGTAACTTAAGAGTATTTGTAGAAGAGTGTGAAGAAATTTCACAAGGTGTGCGAAGTCATCCACAAAGAAGCTAAGTTGTGGAGGAAGACCTATTGCAAGGCATGCACAGGGTCAATATCGATTAAGTGTCGAAGAAAACGCTCTAAGGAGTAAAATTTCGAAGGAGGAATAAGCTCAGAAGAGATAGCGGGAGAGAATTATTCAATAGGGAGGAGCCCTATAAGATTCCCCAATTTAATGAGCAAGATCCGTTCAGAAGGATGCAGGATCATTCCAGACCATCATATCTAGGAGAATGGCACAGAGGTTAGTTGTAGAGTCTTTCGACACTTCGTAGTTCGGAGGTTCGTAAGTGTTTAAGGAGGAGGGACCCCTGAAGTCCTCAAGTCACAAATTAATCCTAGCCATCGGTTGTAGCAAGGATACATGGCAGGAGATTGGAGAGTTCGGAAGGAAGAGCTCCAAAAAATTTGCGAGGAACAAAAGTTGTTTTTTTTCACAAAGTCACAAAGTAGCGAGGAGATATGTTCTGTCGGATCCAGAGAAGACACGTGGAAAATATCCATGAGATTTGGAGGAAAAGTAAAGGCGGAGTATCCAAAAACTCCCGAAGGATGATTTAGTGAAGGAGATCGTGGTCATTGATCTGAAGTGGACGTGTTTCGTCAGATTGCAAAGGGAAAATTCTAGCGTTAATTTTTGGAGAACGTGGCGCTCGATCTATCGTTTCGGGAGGAAAAGGAGTTGGAATGTTCAGAACTCTTGAACGCCGAAGTCCAAATTTCCTTTTAGGGTTTAGCTCTGGGTCATAGCTCGAGGTTGCATGTGGAGAGGGGCTAGAAGAAGGATCTAGCGCCCACAAATTCAAAGTTTAAAGAGTGCTAAGAAAAGGGTTCGCAGGTTCCATACGACCTACGCCTAAGGTGATAAAAGGGCCTGTGTTAAACCGAATTGGGGGCTAGCAAGGCCTCGAGGAGATAATTTGGCTCAACCTTGTGAATATCCTTGACCGGGAGGTCACATAATCTCTAGGAGGGAAGGGGGGATGCATCAACGAGTTCGGCCTCTCATCGACATCATTCGATGCCTAATCAACAACATGAAGTGAAGTCCAAGAAAAATTTCTTGTAAAGTCTTAGAGTCGGTCACTGATCCTTAATATAAAAAATGCAAGACTCCATACATTTCCAGAGAATTAAAGCAACATATCCATGTTAAAAAGAAGTAACCCGCCACAGACACAGAGAATAGGAGCACGAATTGATAATTTGCAGCAGTAGATGATGAGCAACAACTAAACACTTAAATAAAAGACTAAGCATTGACAAACGAAAATTTTGCAATGACTAAGTGAGAAGAGAACTTATGATGAGCAGTGGTCGAAGGAATTCAAGAGAGACGTTTTACACACACACAAAGTGCTTAAAGAAAATATGATGATGAGAACACCGAATTATTTGATCCCTTGAGTAGAAGAGTTGCAGAATATTTTTTTGGGTCGTGACGACAAAATAATGGTATGAGTGGCTGATGGAGCATACTCTCATCGATCCCCTATAATGAATCCTCTAAGAGAGACAACCTAACACAGTGTGTGAGCATTCTAGGTCTAGATTGATCAACCAAATTGGAAATAATAACAACTAGGGCGACGCTTGATGAGGAATGTAGAACATGGAGATCAAGGAGATATGACCTGTAATATATAGTCACTTAGATACAGTAGAGACTAGTCACAGTAAACCTTGTATACGCCTATCACCCTATCCAACTGACAGCTATTGCGACTGAGTTACCTATGCAAAATAGTATGCATGGGTGGTACACAATGAGGATACTTCTTTAGAAACAGAGACCCAAAACATTGGTGCACACTTGATAGGGATGAGGAAGGAATTGAGTGTGGGGGATATGTTGGGAGGCCTATTAGGCCCTTGTAATAGTCATCATACTTTAATACATAAGTACATATAGAAATACATATGTAATAAGGATAAATATGTAAGTACAATAATGTACCATAAAGGATCTTAAGGAATGATTAGTTGGAGCGGGTACAACCGCTCCAACGATCTCTCATATGTATTTATAATCATGAATAGGGAATAAATGGTGGATTGGTTTACCTTCCAAATTACTCTTGTCTTTCGTGAGTATGTGTGTGATATGCATATAATGTAGCCTCTATGTGAATGCCCTTGTAATCTACAAGATTACAACAGGTGCAAGAATCTTTTCCAAGAGATTGGGTTATCATCAAGTGAGGATAAAGGAAGAAGATATCAATAAGACAATGTTCAGAGAAATATATGGGCATTATAAATTCACATTAGTGCCATTTGGGATATCAAATTCCCTTGATGTTTTCATGTTCCTGATGAATGGAGTATTCAGGGAATACTTGGAAAAGTTTGTAATTGTTTTCTTGGATGATATTATGATCTACTCCAAGACAAAATAAGAGCACGAGAAACATTTAAGAATGGTGTTGCAAGTTTTGTGAGAACATAAGTTGTATGCCAAGTTAAGTAAGTGCATCTTTTATCAAAAGAAGATTCACTACTTGGGGCATATTATTTCAGAAGATGGGATAACAATTGATGTTGAGAAAATAGAGGCCATTAGACGATGGATAGTGCCAATAAATGTCACAGAATTCATATAATTTATGGTTCTTGTTGTATATTACTGAAGATTCATAAAGGGGTTTTCAAATATTACAAGACCAATCACTTCTTTGCAAAAGAAGGGAGTGGAATTTGAATGGACTCCCAAATGTGAAGAACGTTTTCAAGAATTGAAAGATATTTTAACAAGTGCACCGATATTAAAGATTGCAGATCCAGAAGAATATTTTGTTGTGTGCATTGATGCATGCAAGGAAGGGCTCGGTGTAGTCCTCACTCAAAAACAACATGTGGTATGCTGTGAGTCCTGAAAATTAAAAGAGCATGGGAGAAATTATGCTACACATGACTTAGAATTAACATCCATCATACACGCATTAAAAATGTGGATAAATTACCTCATGGGTTGAAGATTTAAGCTAAGAATATACCCTTGTGGTTTGAAGCATTTGTTTGGACAACCAACATTAAATGCCAAAGAAACTAGATGGCTGGAATTTCTGAGTGAATATGACTTTGAAATTAAGCATATAAAAGGAAAGGAAAATCAAGTGGATGACACACTTAGAAGAAGAGTTCATGAAGTGCATATTTCAGCCATTAACATGTTCAACACAGATTTAAAAGACCAAAATTTAGAGGCTGGAAATTCAGACCAACAATATGTAAACATAAAAGAGATATTACATCAAGGCAATTTACAACAAAAGTTTAATTATTATGAGATGAAAGAGGATGGAATCCTCATGTAAAAAATAAAAATATATGTGTCAAATCCATGAACCGTTGAAAGATATAGTGGTAAGGGAAATGCACAATGTGACAAATGTTGGGCACCCAAGATATCAGAAGACAATTGTAGCTATAAGAAACCAATACTTTTGGCTAGTAATGAAGAAGGAAGTGGCTAATTAAATATTTGTGTATAGAATGTCAAAAGGTAAAAATAAAGCATAGACATCCAACGGGGATACTACAATGATTGCCCATTACTAAGTGGAAATGGTAAGTGGTTATAATTGATTTCATTACAAAGCTACCCAGGATAGTGAAGAAACATGATTCCATAATGGTGGTGGTGGAAAAATTAACAAAAAAACCACACAAGGCAACAAATATTGTGGAGATTTACATGAAGGATGTTGTCAAGCTACATGGAATGCCTAAGGAAATTGTTTTAGACAAATATCCAAAGTGTAAATCCTAACCTTGTACCATATCTACTGCAAACGAATATTCAGAAAAAGAACAGAAAAGATACAATGGAAAATACAAACATTACACAGAGATTTTTCCCCTAGAAACCCAAAACCGGGAAAACCAACATATTCTATATTCATTCATTGTGTTACAATGTTTACAAATAAAAAATACATATAGGATCCAACTGCATCCAAAAACCTAACCCAATGACCTGGATTAGTCTAAAACCCTAATTCCTTAACCAGAAATAGAAAACCATCGACAAAGAAACCATGTGCCAAAAAACCACCTAAATATAATGTGGTCTTGATGTAGAATTTGTTTTTTCGAGGGTGCTGCCCCCGAACCCCCACGCGAGGGGATCCAACCCCCTCTAACCCCCCTACACACCTAGCACATACGCTTAGACACTGCTACTCGTGTAAAGAATATAACACATACCCAACATTCTCCCACTTGTTGTTTTCTTTGCATACAGGGGGTTATAGGGTTACATAGTCAACAATGCCCATGGATCCTCTACACCAAGAGAACTTCTCAGTGCTCACATATTTTTTTAATGAGTTTGCAACATTCTTCAAAGTGTCCACCTTCATTAGTGAAACTTTATTTTCTTCAATCATGTCTCTCACAAAGTGATATTGAACATCAATGTGCTTTGTCTTTGAATGATAAGCATGGTTCTTCGCCAGAAAAATTGCACTCTGACTGTCACACTCTCTCCTTATAGCTTTTAGTACCAACCCAATACCTGAACACAATCTTTGTAACCATACTGCTTCCTTACTTGCATGAGTAGCTGCCATGTATTCAACTTCTGTAGTTGAAAGTGCCACTACAGCCTGTCTTTTTCTCATCCAACTTATTGCTCCTCCAAACAGGTTAAACGCATACCCACTTGTAGATCTCCTATGATCCAAATCTCCAGCCCAGTTTGCATCCACAAAGCCATGTATATCCACCACTCTGTCCAATATTGGTATTCCTTCGTAGCGTAATCCATAGCTAGCAGTGCCACACAAATACCTGAAAACCCTTTTTACTGTTGTCCAATGCTCCTTCCCTGGTCTTGACATATACCTGCTCAAAACTCCCACTACATGTGCAATGTCTAGTCTAGTACAGACCATTTCATACATCAAACTGCCAACTGCACTTGCATATGGAACATGAGACATGTCCTCCTCTTCTTCATGTGTCTTGGGACACTGATCCGTAGATAACTTTACACCAACATGAATAGGAACCTTGACCGGTTTACATTCTTGCATATTAAACCTCTGCAATATTGTCTCGACATATTTTCTTTGATTTAACCAAAGTTTCCTCCTTTTCAGGTCTCTTTTAATTGCCATGCCCAAAATGAAATTTGAAGCACCAAGATCCTTCATGTCAAATTTAGAGGAAAATTGAGTTTTCACATCTTGGATAATCTCCTTGTTATTTTCTATCAACAACATTTCATCCACATATAAGACCAAATAAATCAAATGATCACCAATTAATTTAAAATACACATAGTGATCTTCTTTGCTTCTTGTGAAGCCAAGTCCCAGCATATAAGTATCAAATTTGTGATACCACATTCTTGGTGATTGTTTTAAACCATACATGGACTTTTTCAGCTTGCATACCATCTCCTTATTTCCCTTCACAACATAACCTTTTGGTTTCTTCATATAGATTTCTTCTTCCAGATCCCCATGTAGGAATGTTGTCTTCACATCCATTTTTTCTATTTCAAAATCAAATTGTAAGGTAGCTAGAGAGGTAGTGGGGGGGCCCAGAGGGTCCATAGTGATAATAGTGGAGGTCATTCAATGTAAGGTGGATTAGGTCCACTATATTATTAAATAAGGCCCACTATGGTAGTTAGATATAATAAATGGGTAATTAGATATAATAAATGTAAGAGGACTTCTTAGAAGGTTCTACTTCTAGAAGATTCCTCCTCTAGAATGTTCTTAGGTGATGGTAGCACTATATAAAGGGGTTCAAGCAATGTAATGAGACATGAAAAAAAATATTGTGTTTGGAGCGGTATCTCAATAGGAGGATGCCCCCTCGAAGAGGCAAGTGAACATGAGAGGATCCCTTCCATAATATGATCCATTGTACGATGTTGCCCTACCTCAAGGGTTTGATAGTAATAAATGAGATTTTGCATATTGTTCTTGTATATCTGTTGTGGTGCTTTTGTATTCAGTCTTTGGTTCTTAACACAAATGTAGCAACAACATATAACAAAAATATTATGGAGGTTAACTTGGCAACAGGAAAAAATATCTCACTAAAATCAATTCCCTCAACCTGGGAATAACCCTTTGTTACTACCGAGCTTTGTAATTCTCCACTTTTCCTTCTGCATTCAACTTCTTTTTAAATACCCATTTTCTTCCAATGGGATTTCTTCTATTTGCAAATCCACTAGATCCCAAGCCTCATTCTTATCCAAAGATGCCATTTCTTCATCCATGGCCATTTTCCAGAGGTTTCCATCCTCTGAATCCACTACCTCCCTGACAGTTCTAGGATCATCATCAATAACAGACAAAGAAAAATTTGAACAAAAATCAGATGGACTATACCTTTCTGGTAGCCTTCTTTCTCGATCAGATCTCCTCAATACTGGAGTATGAGGATCTTATTATTCTGATTCATGTTCTTCTGTAGAGTCTGATTCATCATCCTTTAAATCAAACTCTATCTTCTCTGGTTCTTCCTTACTTGGTAGGGCTTCATGTTTAACAATATCTTTCATTTCTCTAAATACCACATCTCGGCTATACACTACCTTCTTAGTTTCTGGGTTACAAAGATTATAACCTTTGAGACCATCTTTATATCCAATAAAGATACACTTTTCAACCTTGTTATCCATCTTACTCCTATTTTCCTTTGGAACATGAACATATGCATCGTAGCCAAAAACCTAGAGATGTGTGAGAGAAGGTTCCTTACCAGTCCATACCTCTTATGGAGTCTTGTCGTCCAACGCTGATGAGGGTGATCTGTTGACCAGGTAACATGCAATACCCACTTCCTCTGCCCATAATTCTTGCCCTAACCTGACACCATTGAGCATGCACCCTACTTTTTCCATCAGTTTTCTGTTCATCCTTTCTACAACTCCATTTTGCTGAGGTGTATATGGAGTAGTTTTATGCCTTGCTATACGACACTTCTTACATAATTATTCAAATTTATTTCTGCAGAACTCTCTGCCATTATCTTTCCTCAACACCTTAATTATTTTCTCTGCTTGATTCTCAACAAGAGCCTTAAACTCTTTAAACCTGTCAAAGACTTCAGATTTCTTCTAGAGAAAATATATCCAAGTCTTCCTCGAGAAGTCATCTATAAATGAGACACTTTACACATATTTTCCCAATGATGGGACTGACACAGGTCCAAAAACATCTCTGTGAACTAGCTGTAAAATTCCTTCTACCCTTGTTGCACCAGAGGCGAATCTTACCCGATTCTGCTCCCCATATAGACAATGTTCACAGAAATCAAAATCTAGAGAGTAATTAGACATACCTTCAACCATATCTTTATCGTGTAGTAGTCGAAGACCCTTCTCTCCGATATGCCCCAATCTTTGATGCCACAACATAACCTTTTCTCTAGAGACTGTAGGAGTTTTTTCTTCTTCAACTCCAATATCAAGAAAAATGGAACTATTACACCCATCACTAATAGTGCTTCCTTGCATCTTATACAAAGTTCCAAACCAAAATCCCCTCAGCAACACAATTGCTCCTCGAACCATCCTACTGGTTTCCTTTTCAAATATTGTTTTTACCCCTGCATCGTCCATTTTGCTTACAAAAATCAAATTTCTGGCCAAACTTGGGATGTGCAGAACACCGGGCAATGTTCTAATCCTTCCATATATGAGCCTCAACTTGACCCTTCCTCTTCCTATGATTCTAGTTGTTGAATCATTCCCTAAGAAAACATTACCTCCATCATAACTTTCATATTCGCAGAACCACTCCTTGTGGGGAGTCATATGAAAGGATGTACCAGAGTCAACCAACCATGACTCATGATTTGCATGTGTTCTTGAAGAGGCCAAGTACACATCCCCTCCTTCTTCCTTGGACGTCTTTTCTTCTTTAGAAGAAGATTCTTTAGATCCCTTCTTTTTCTCAACTTTGGATCTACACTGCTTATTATAGTGCCCTTCTTTTCCACATCTCCAACATACCCTTACAATCTTTCCGGGAGATTTAGATCTACTCTTAGACTTAGATCTCCCACTTGAGAAATTAGATCTATTTCTTTCCTGGGAATGTCCTCTTGCAAATGATGCATCTGTTCTATGTCCTTCCATATTCTTCCGTCTCATCTCCTCCGACAACAAGGATGAGACCACTTCTTCAAACTTCAAGGAAGATGTATTACTACCTATGCCCACAACCAAACTATCCCATGAGTTTGGTAAATAACACAACAAACTGATACATTTATCTTCATCTCAAAATTTTAATCTCAACAGATACTAACTGACTTACCACAGTATTGAAGGCATTCAAATTCTCTGCCATCGAGTCTCCATCTCTCATCCTCAGGTTATACAACTTCTTTCTCAGGAATAGTTTATTTACCAGGGACTTAGACTAATACAACTTCCCCAACTTTTCCCATAAATCCTTGTCTGTAGCTTCCTCTGACACATTCAGTAATACTGAATCAGAGAGACATAGTCGGATTGTGCTCTTTGCCTTCCGATCCAGCTTTTTCCAGTCATCTGCAGAAGTTAATGTAGGTGCAGTACCTGGATCTACTGTGATCCACTGATCTCATTCCAGCAACAGATCTTCCATATTGAGATTCCATAGCTCAAAATGTTTCCCATTAAACTTTTTGATCTCCATCTTCAAATTTCTTGCCATTTATTTTCACCTGAAAAAACAATACCGTAGATCTCACATTGTAACAAGGATTATCACAGTCCCGAGCCAAACCCTTGACCACAAAGGTGTCCCCATGAAGCCAATAAAGTTATGATACCAAATGTAAATCCTAACCTTGTACAATATCTACTGCAAACATATATTCAAAAAAAGAATAGAAAATATACAATGGCAAATACAAACATTACACATAGATTTTTCCCCTGTGTTACAATGTTTACAAATAGAAAATACATATAGGAGCTAGTGGCATCCAAAACCCTAACCCAATGACTTGGATAAGTCCAAAACCCTAATTCCTTAACCGAAAATAGAAAACCATCAGCAAAGAAACCATGTGCAGAAAAACCACCTAAATATAATGCGGTCCCGATGAAGATTTTTTTTTTTTTTGGGGGCGTTGCCCCTGAACCCCCACGTGAGGGGCTCCTCCCCCATGCACCCCCTCTAACCCCCCTGCGTGCAAAGAATATAACACATACCCAACACAAACTTTACCTATAAATTTTGGAAAGGTTTGTTCAAAGGATTTGGGACAAATTTAAATCTTAGCACAACTTATCACCCAGGTTCAGATGGGAAAACAGAGAGGACTAACAAAATCATTGAAGACATGCTTAAAGTGTATTTGATTGACCAACCATCAAAGTGGGAAGACTATATCCACTTAATAGATTTTTTTTACAATAATGGGTATCAAGCCTCATTAAAAATGAGCCCATTTGAAGCTTTGTATGGAAGGAAATGTAACACACTAGTGAGTTGGGATAACCCAACATAAAGAGCTATCATTGGGCCAGATTTGTTAAAGGAAATGGAAGATTAGAAGGTAAAGATCAAGAACAATTTAAAGGCATCCTAGGACATGTAAAAAAGTTATGCGAATAAGAACTGGGTTTTTAGAGATTTTAAAGTGGGTAAACATGATTTTCTCAAAGTAAAAGTGAAGATAAGTTTGATAAGATTGAATTGTTGCCCAAAGTTGGCAACAATATATTGTGGGCCTTTTGAAATACTAGAGAAGATAGGGCCAATTTAATACATGTTAGCATTACTTGCATCCATGAGAGTGCATAATGTTTTTCATGTATCATTATTAAAGAAACATGTGCTTGAACCTAACCACATAATTGATTGGACTATGATCCAAGTGGAAAACAAAGGGGATTTCTGGGTGGAACCAGTATGCATCCTGGACCGAAAATTGAAAGTGTTCAGGAACAAATACGTAGGACTGTTAAAGGTTCAATGGGCCTGCTACAGTTCTGAAGATGCAACATGGGAGAATGAAGAAACCATGCGGGAAGAATACCTGAATTGTTTTTACAAATTTGAAGAAAATAGAATGCCAAACTCCATTTTGAGCAGCTAGAGTCTCAGAACCACATCTCAGAGTCGTAGCCAACTTGCTTTGGGTTCCTTGATAAAAGAATGGAAAATTCCTTGGGTTAGCCTTGATAAATGAATGGTACATTCCTTGGGTTATCCCTGATAAACAAATGGTATATTCCTTGGGTTAGCCCTAATAAATGAATGGTGCATTCCTTGGGTTAGCGGGTTGAGAGGAACAATAGATTATGGTTGGAACTACTGTTGGAGTTGTGAAATTGCAGAATTTTATTTCTTTAAGCATTGTGATGTAAATTTGTATATATATGTATATCGACATAGTGTGCATCGAGGACGACACACAATTGTAGGGAGGGGAAATGTAACATCCCCACTATAATCCTCATTTTAATTAATGCATTATTTAGATATGAATATGGCTATGGCCAAGCGATGTAATATGCAAATTGTATTTCTGATTTTAATAAATATAATGTGATACTAGCAGCTGGGAATATGGATAGCGATGGGGGTTGATTTATCTACAAGAGAGGGAATTTCTAAAAATGTCTATGAGTGTCTAAGAGGGGTTCAAGGAGGAAATTAATTATAGGAATTAATCCAAATCCATATTTCTGAATTTTATTATCATTGGGGATAACTTCTATTTTCTGGTTGAGTGTATGAGAGCCCAATCATTAAGTTCCTGCCAGGGGTGGCTGTAGAAGTCACTTCCATAGTTATTGGAAGCAAGGTGATGAAGTGCAATAAACATTGGGTAGACTGAGCAATTATTTTTCTTGGAGAAATAGACGAAATTCATATTGGGGAGAATAGATAGTTTTTCACAGAGAATTTTCCATGAATAACAAAGGGAGAGCAAGGAAAAATAACATTGGAGCTAGACCAATATGGCTAGGAAAATTTTGGAGCATGCTGAAGCATTTTTGGAGCATTTTGTAGATGAAGATTGAAGAGCTAGGTTGTCATGCCTGAAGAGTGAACTTCTGGGTGAGTTGCACTAGAACAAAAATTGTTTGCTATTGTTTCCTAGTATTTTTTCTTGGTATTGAGTTCCTTTATTTCCCAACAGAGAGATTCCTAGTTACCTATAAAAACGAGACCCTGATAAACGATGGGATGCCTGATCTAATGAGAGAAATGAAGGGGTACATTCCTTGGGTTGGGCAGGTCAAGAGAAAGAGAGTTGGAGGAAATTTGGGACAACTGTAGGAGAATACCAATGGATTGTGTGATTTTGAGTTGCGAGTGGACTATTAGAGGAACCCTTCTCTTATGGATTTATAGCCCCAAATCGGGGGTGAATTGCTATTGATATTTGGAGAAACAGGTCTATGTTTGGGTGGAACATCCTTCCCAAGTAGATGGTTGCATAAACATTTTAAAAAAGATAAGTGTTTTTCTATTTTCTGAGTTATCTTATGAGTTTTATGGTTGTGCAATCATCATGTGTATGTGAATGTTTTTTATGTGTTGTTGTAGATTTTTATGTGGATGAATTATGTTCATTTAGAGTGTTATAGATACATTTAATTATGGGTATCATAATTTAGTTGCATATGTGTTAAATTTGTAGCTGGTAAGCTACAACAATTAATTAACAAATGAATTTTTCCAATTTATGTTTTTTTTTTCCATAAGTAATATCCCTTGGTTAAGCTAGGGGACATTATAGAATGGTATCAGAGAGACAAGTTCAAAAAATGAGCATGTATGGGCTAGAATTAACATGTAGAAGCTAAAATTACAGAGTCAAATCTCAAAGAATGTTTGTAATGTGGTTGCCAGATTTTTCCAGGCGAAAGTGTGAGGAAATTGCCTGTAATTTTGATGAGTTCAAGTTCATGGGTTAAAATACCCAATTTTAATGTCTACATATACATGTGTTGGGATTGTAATTGGTCGAATTATGGAAATTATTGTGTAGTCATGAAGAATTGGGAGAAATGGGAAAAATCATCAACTTATGCAGTGAAATTCATTGGAAATTTGGCATGGGAGTGCCACATTTCATGTGTAGAAGTTGTTTTGATGAATATGAGGCCTAAATTGGCCATTAACAAGTTTAATTTAATGTTCCATGGTGGCCTAGTAATTGTTTTTGAAATTATGCAATTTTGGGGAAATTTAGGTATTTTCCGTACATGACATCAACATGATGTGGCAGTGACGTGGAAGAGATAACGTGGACTGCGAAGGTGATGTGGAAGAGGCGATAGTGACATGGTAGATATGGCATGTTGTTGTATATGTTTATATGACCTCATTACATTCATTTGTAATGTTGTAGATGCAATTAATTGTGGGTATCATAATTTGGTTGAATATGTGTTAAATTCATAGCTGGTAAGCTACAAGAATTAATTAGCAAAAGAAAATTTTGAATTTGTGTGTTTTTCTGCAAGTAATGTCCCTTGGTTAAGCTGGGGGATATCACACTACATGTTCCAATGCGAGATGATTGTAATATATTTGGGCCTTGTCAGCTGCATCTATGGTGATGCCAAAAATAATCTATTTTCTCATCTGAGGTGTAGTAATTTCCCATGTTTTTCTGGAAATCACTGTCATTGTTGCTTGCCACTCACCTAGAGTTAAGGAATATAGTGCTCTCTTTTGGTGTGTGACTTTTGCTTCCATATTTCAAATATGTTCATCAAAGGAATATATTTCTAGCAGATCTTGAAGGTGAGTTCATAGTGTGAAGCTATACTTAACAAGCCTCACTAAATATTTTATGTGTGCCTGGCCCTTTTGTAGTGCTTTTTTAGCCATGACAATATTCTGTTACAACCCTTGATTATTCGGGGTAGGGCACTTGAGGTTCTCTGGAAGCTTGAGATTTTGAGTCTTTAGAAATTGAACGTGCTCCTTTATTGCGCAAAGTTTATGAGGCACAAACATGTATGACATTGCATCCCCTGGCCTTGGTAACTGTGCATGCAAATCATCCACAACACTGAGGACTTCCTTGTGGAATGTGAGTGTTTTTTCAGCTCCTGATTTGTAAGCTCTACCTCTTGTCACGTCTATACTTCCTACTGATGCTTAAGCTGAGTGTCCTTATGTGTGGAGAATTCTTGCTCATGATGTTGTTGCAATTGTGCATGTGACTAGTTGAGGGCCTGATGTCTATCTTCAAGCTCTATCATGATTATAGTCATAAAATTTTGCAAGTCCTCTGTAGGTACCTATGTCAGCTCAAGCTTGGTGTTGGATAATTCAAAAGAAATAAATACTAATGGATTGACCCTTACTATGTGCCTTTGGATACTATCATTGGCATCAATTATCTGATGTTATTAAGGGGGTGAAACATGTGGTGATGCAATGGCCAATTTTTGACATAGGTTATTGAATTTTCCCGTGATTTATTTTTGGAATACCTTCTACATCATGAACTATCCTCTGAGTTCCTTGACAAACTTTGAGATATGACTAAACTTCAACCATGTTTGTCATGCCAAGATACTTGTATCTGACCCTTTACTCTTGGTTGTTTTCCATTTCTCGTTGGGAATTCAACCAGGCAGCATATTGTGTTGTGTGGATGGCACAGGGCCCACTTCCTCCTTGATGGCAATAAATTATTGTGGGGGAGTGGGTGTGATTTTCATCCGTGTTGGGATCTAAATTGATTAGGGATGGTCCTTGTGTATTCAAGGACCATTTCCTCTTGCGGGACTTATCTTGGTCATCCTTGGGATCCTCCTCAGTTTGTGATTGCTCATTTGTGAGTTGATTTCATTTTACTTTGGAGGTGTCAACCTTCTGCTACATGAACCTAAGGCCCATTCTTTCTATCAGGCTACTGTTGCGACCCTGTTCTTCTTCTAGTTCTTATTTTCCCTTGTTTCAAGTTGTGCATGCTCGTATTTTAAATGAGGCTGACAATCCTCATCCCATTCTACAACACCCAAATGGATGTTTTCTTCTGTGATGAAAAAGGGAAGCATGGCAGTGGAAGCTTGTTTTTCTACATGTGGATAAATGGAAACGTTATGGAAATCACATTCAAATTTAAGGTAATCCTTGTACCTTGTCAATATATTCTTTGAAATGTGTAGCATCGAATTAGCTGCTTGTATCAACTATATGTACCATTTCTAAAAGGACTTGTTATGCCTGGTTTGGACTGCTTGTTCTTTGGAATATTAGAGTGTAAAAAATCTAGGTGTGACAAAGGGTGGAACGTCGACTGTGTCCTCCTCGTGTCTCAAGGGGGTATTCCACATAATCATGCCGAGTAATAAATCAACCTAGCTCTAATGAAACTCATTTCCCAAGTTTTGGGCCTCTACAGAGTCATAAACAAACTCATACATGAGATATCATGCCCAGACATCCGAACCCCTACAACACATCGCTCAACAATAATGTCAACTCTAATTGGAAAATTGTCCTTATGGAATTTATGGATTAGATTACAGGAAAAAAATTGCATCACAAATTGAAATATTTGGTTATTGATCTATGGGATGACTTCATGCGACCCTCTGTGCATCCCATATTTAGAAAAAATATCTTCCTGGGTTGCATCCTTGGCCTTGATTGCATTGGATGGGTCCCCACCTGTTGTTGGAATACCTAAGGCTCGATACATGGTATTCTCATCCACTTGGTATTTTTGGTCGAGCCATAGATAACCTCCATGCAACAAACTAAGAAATAAGTACATGCATGCCTACACCAAGAAGCTTCGACCGAAATGTGGGCAGTCTAACAGTGTTAGGATGTCGAACTTCCTATGGGGCTTAGCCCATTTTTGTGTGAGTACCTTCTTTGTCCCATTGGGCCACTGGATTATCTTTTCATATATGTCTAACTACAACTCAGGAAAATGGGTTGGATATCAAACATTGTGATATGTGCATCGCAACAAAGGAACTTTCCCTAACTTAAAGCCCATGAAGATTACATTGGATAAGATTATAGGGTGGGGCACCGAATTCTCCTTACTATCTTTGACCTTCTGTCATGCATGTGGATTACTTGGGGAGGCCATCCTTGTCTACAACTATATCATGCTTATATATTATTCAAAATGCTAGCTATGATGATGCTCAAGGCTGCGACACAATATGCATGAACCGTGAGGAATCTGTTGCATACATATCTTCTCCCTCAAATCTACACTCTGTTTTTTATCTTCTAATTGGAAATAATAAGTCGAAGTATGTTTATGGGGTTTTAAATACACCAAGGGTGGCATACCCTCATTGATGTCAACTATCAATCTGTTATAAAATACATTTATGATTGATGTTCTCTGTTATATTTGTCATATGTCGCAATTAGATTATTTCCATAACTGTTCCTTGTTCCCCATGTTGTCATCACCTGTGTGCTAGATAAAAAAACCACTTTCCTTGTCACTGTATCTTCATGCATTGTGTCAGTGGGATATCAGGGACCATTATTCCATCCTTTTGGGTTTAATATGTAAATTAAGTCTTAATCTTTTTCAAAATGAGAAAAATATTCAATGGCACAACATGTTGTGTCCCTCTTTATTTTGTCGAGTTATCTATGCCACCTATTTATTATTTTGATGTTTACTACTCTACCCATGCCACAATTCCTACCCTACTAGGTCACAATGCATGTTTAGTACGCACCCCCACTTCCGCTCTAGAGATGTCATCATTTTGCATCCACCCTTGGTGGGACAAGACACTTCATTACTCATATCCTGTTCCTTATCCCTTTCCATGGCGGGTCGTCGGTACTTTTGGTTGGGACTAGGGGATTTTTTTCATCCCCCAACCTTGGGTTTGGATCAAATCTTGGTCTACGCCACCCATCTAGTGGCATGGTTGTAGTCAAAGGAACTTGAGGGATGGGACTACTTTTTAGTGCAACACGTTTAAAAAATGGATGGATCTTTCATGTATTCATACTTGTTGGCACAGGGGTAGACCTGGGGTTCAACGCTACAACAACGCACCAATAAAACCCTAACTACCGGTCCTTTCGATAACACCTGCGAAGCAGATGAAGTCTCACCCGAGGTAGAAGCAGGGGTGGTTGCGAGAATCAGGTGTCTGCAACCTTAGCTGGGACACATGTCTGTGATTATATCACTTACAGAGCACTTAACATTGACCATTCATCAATAGTCAACCCTTATTATACTTCGTAGGTAGCATAGAGCATCACAACATTCACTTAGATCTAAGGTATCTTAGTACTTAACAACAGTAAAACGGATCAGATCCAATAGATCAACACTAAGCATCTTCATACATATCAGATCTACTATTCATACACATCTAATGAAGCACAAAGTGTAAGTATATCCATCTAAATATATCAAAGAACTTTGCAAAAACAAGGATAAACATATCAAGTCAAAGTACAAAGCATAACACACAGATTTATGTGGTTCACCCCCACTCCGGGGCTACGTCCACCAACTCTTCTTCTTTATTAGCATCTTCAATCGGTTACAAGCACAGAGCCACCAAAACCTACTGCACATAGGACAAAAGATCTGCGCAGCTCGCTAGATCCTTCTTCCTTTCCTTACAACACAAATCCTTCTATATCTCCACGCAGGGACTTGCACTAAGCTATGCATGCCTATAGAATGCACAACACCATGATCACACAGATCCCACTTGGCACATAGCCTATATCACATAGATACAATATTCCTTTCTCTATTCTTATTACATTTTTCTATCCTTCTATTTATATATACAAAATGGGCCTAAGCGTGGGTAAACCCATGGGCTGACATCCCTTTCCCATTACATATTCCCAAAACCCAAAAAGGGACCCAAAAGTGGGCCAAGATTCTTCAATCTCTGCTTCGTCTGGCGCTCCATCTTCGATAGGCTGTTGAAGTCCCAAAAATGGACAAATATGACCAAGTGCTCCCAAAACTTGGTCAAGGTCCAACATGCCCCGAACACTCACCTGTGACTTGTCCCGAGTCACTCTGATCCGAGAATTTCTGCCTCGAATGCCTCGAGATTGGCTCGAGCAGCTTCAACATGCTGCAATGCTATGGCCTCTTTCTTAGTGAACTCCTGGATGAGTGCGTCATTGAATGGCCTTTCTAGGCGTTGTTTTGCTGTGATGACGACCTATTCAAGCTCTACTCCTTGGCTTTCAACTACGGTGAATAGTTGGCATGCCTTCTCTTGCACTGGTTGAAGTCATTGAGAGACTTCCATCACTTTGGTCTGGATCATGTGGATCTATTTCTAGGCCATGCGCTTCTCTTGAAACCTCTTCATTATTTCAATCGATGTTAAGGCCTTCAGTTGCACCTGTAGCGTATCTACGTGCTTCTTTGCTTCCTGGAGCTGCGAATCCAGTGGCTGTAACTCTGGATTTTCTGTGATATTTTCATATATTTGAGTGCTCCTGGAGCTCAGATTCTTGCTCTCTAAGGCAAGGGATTTCATTCTACCAACTGCACCGTGAGTAGTTGCCTCTCTTAGATCTCTGATTTCTTGAGGATTTTTGGGCACAGGATGAAGTTCCAGATCTGCAATGCACTGCTGAAGCTACTAGATTACTTCTTCAAGTTGTGCCACCTGCTGTGGTACTCATTCCTCAATTTTCACTTCTATGACTATCACAGAGTGAAGTGCGTTGTGAACCCTTTCTCATACTTTGAGTTGCTCTGCGAGCAACTGTTCCTTGTTTTTCTGTAGCACTGCTTTCTCTTCATCCCATTTTTCTTGTAGAGTGAGATTTTCCTTTTCTGCAGTACTTCTGTGGTCATCGAGGTATTTCTGAACTTGCACTAAAGCTTGGGTGGTTTGTGGTATCTCTTCTTGAGCTCGTTGTAGCTGAACTTCGACTGTATCAACAATCCGATGTAGTTGGGCTGGCTCATCACCTAATTCTGGTGTTCTTGATGGCAGGGGCACAATGGAAAATGCATGGCTAGATGGTATTGCTTGTTGTACTCCTTGAAGCTCGTCCCTGATGCGACTGAACACTTCCTCCTGCTTTTCTTCTATCTCTAGTGAAGTATCGTTCAGGGTAGTGATTATGAAGTTGAAGTCATCTAGAGTGAGAATAGTCTCAAACTTGGTTCTGGTTGCCTTAGATTTCTTCCTGGATGAAGGCTTTTGTGGGGTAACCTTTCTTTTCTTAGAGGGATCCTCCTCCTCTCTAGGTGGTGCAACTTCTCCTTTATTTTGCTCGACCTCTGTGTTACCTAGCTCTCCACCATCACCTCCCTGCACAAGTGAGATCAAAGTGGTCCTCGTAGAAGTATTGTTGACATCTTGAACTTCTTTGTATTCCTTGGTCTTGCTTGGTCTAGGGGTATCATGCACAAGTTTTGGACTGTCTATATCAGAAATCTCTGCGGGGTCTGCTGAGATGAGGAGGTCTGTCGACCACTCCTTGGTGATTTCTTCCAAGTCGTATTCTGTTAACTTATAATAGTATTGTAACTACTGCTTGTGTTCGTCAGCACATGCTGTGATGTATATAAAGTGCCTGTCTATGCTGAACTTCATCAGGGGTGAAAACCTGTAGAGGGTGTTCGGAGTGATGTGCGGTGTAGACTGGATTGCGATCTTCAATTGATTGTAGTATGCGTGGAAGATGACATTGGATTTCTACTTCTTGTTCATATCACTCGAGTACCACAAGGTACTGAACTTTGTAGCTAAAGGCTCAAAGGGATAGATGTCCAGGAATGTCACACCTTCATACATATCCCATGCAATGAAAGCTATCAATATGAGAAGCCAACTGAAGTGGAACTCATATCCTTAGTCCTGCGCTCCTCTACAATCAAGCTCTAGCTGGTTTGTGAGGTACTGTGCCCAATTCATCTGTAGTCCTTCTGTGCACTTATTGTCAAGGTAAAAAATGAATCCAGTTACTTGGGTGGGACGGTTCATGCGAACTAGATTTCCTGCGATCATATGACATGCGAGGCGCACTGCGCCGCTCTGGATAGAGGCTACCTTGTAACATCGCGTACCATTATCTACATATCCATAAGTTTATTTGATTTGCTGGGCTAATGATCGGTTTGAGGTCTTTCCAGGGTAAAACTTCTGTGGGCCAGGGCCCTGCATGCTCAGCCCTGTGATCTAATTGATCAAGGTCGGATCCACAGAGATGCAATGGTTCAACCATAGGTAACCTCCGTGGTAGCAGGACAATAACAATTTCACTCATGCGTTTACTTCTTGGTGTCGGCCAAAGTGCGAGATCTTCATCACATTAAGTAGTGTGGACTGCACGAGGTTCTGGGTCCATGGATATGGGATAATCTTCAAATTATTGCCTTTGGTCCTGGTCAAGTACTTATGCGGGGACAACATGCTGTAATATTTCCAGTCTCCAAGGATGAAGTCACTAAGTTTCAGTGTTGTGAGCTTATCCTGATCGATGCGAACTGCGCACACCCCTTTCGAAAGGTACACAGTGATCATGGAATATTTGAACTCTAGGGGTACACTGTCACGGTTTATGGTGCCACATAGAGTGGGTAGATAGGTTGGTAGAATTCTTGGAAATATCTTGGCATTGGCGAGGTCATCTATGTGCTTAGTACGTTTCTCATTGGCTGGTCGGGACAGATTGACACGAGTAGTGGATGGAGAGGCTTCCAGTCCTCTCATGGATGATGCTTGTAATCCTGTGGATAACCCTTGCTCCGACATGACTCTCTTAGTTCTTAACTCAAGGAGAACTTCTATTACAGATTCTTCGATATCGGTAAGATCGTTGGACATACATGCTCAGGATAAAATAATCAGGTTCACGACGGTCTTAAACACTGCACTAGATTGAACAACAAGAGTGTAATGAGAACTGTATGCAATTGCTAGTCTGTGGGATTCAAATTCTCAGTTGGAAACAGTGTTCCTCGTTCATGGTGGGACGAGATAAATAGGCAATC
This sequence comes from Picea engelmannii, assembly GCA_009831015.1. Classification (NCBI taxonomy): domain Eukaryota; kingdom Viridiplantae; phylum Streptophyta; class Pinopsida; order Pinales; family Pinaceae; genus Picea; species Picea engelmannii. The sequence goes on along the minus strand of ML778276.1, from coordinate 232,538 downwards.
TTGGTAACAGTTTACTTGCAATGGTTATGAGCCTCATTAACTCTTCTTCTATCTGTTATGGTGCGGTCCAACGGTCTGGTGGTGAACCATAATTTCTTTTCCAGCTGTTTGGAGCTGCAGTCAAACGGATATATCGGCTTTCAACGACTATATTTCTTTGCCATAGTGAAGTGGCATATGTCGCTATTCTGATATCCTGATGAAGCTCCATTTCTGTAAGGCTTCTTTCTGTGAGGTACCCTCTGGAACCTGCTGTAACTTCTCAATCTTGACCTTCTTCTTATGTAGCTTCCTATCCTTTTTCCCGGTGAGCTTTGTCTCGATGGTTCTTTTCCCATTCTGATTCTTGTTTTCCTTGGGCATAGTCACTTTGCGCTGCTGAGATCCTTTCTTAGGATTCCGGTGTATCACTTCTTCTTTATCTGGGGTAGAAATTTCAACCTTTTGTATGTCTTTCGATGTTCCTATAGCTTCGATATCTGCACTTCCAGTGTTAAGTAGCTTCAATCTGTTCTCCTATTCTTCCATCAACTGTGCAATATTTTGGTTCATGAAATCTTTTAACTCTTGTCTCTTCTGTTCTAAGACTTCTTCTTCTTCCTTCTTTCTAGCTTGATCTCTGTCAATCCAAGATTTTCCTAGTAACATGGTAAATGGGGCACTATCTTCAACAAATTTAATAATCTCAAAATCTTCCCTTGTCGAAGTTCCATTGACTGTCACATGTATCTAAGCGAGATTTCCACATAACATCATCAATTTTCCTCTGAATAGTCCTATTCCTCCTAATGAAGGGATCATATTAGGATTCCCTATAGCTTCCCAAGTTCTTTCTGGCATAATGTTCACTTGTGTCTCTTCATCAAGGACAGAGTCAATGTCGAAGTCTCCTATTCTTGCTTCAATGCATTCTTTTTCTTTGAAAATCTATGATAGTCTAACATATCAATGGTTATTTAGGGTCTCTTTCATTTGTATCAATACCTTCTCCGATTCTTGCTGGGGTTCTACTATTTCTGGATCTGCCTTAGGGTTTTCTTCATTCAGATTCATTCTTTCAAGCTTAGCAATCATTCTAGGGAAATCCAAAACTTCATGGTCCATAGCTTTGAAACAAAGACAACTAGATCCTCTGCTAGGGCATTCCTTAGCAAGATGTCCAGGTCTTCTACAACTATAACAGAGGGTCACTCCTCTCTTTCGTTTAAATGTTCCCCAACTTCTTCTGTACTGCGCACTAGGGTCATGGTAGCTAATCTGCAAAAAACTCTTTCCAGGATCCTGCATCCATTTGTTAGTCCAAACATTTTTTCTATGCATAGGTATAACATATCTATCACTATTCTTATCAGATCTACTCATATCAAACCTTCTTTCATCTATCAGTGGCCCAGTTTTTAAACTAGGATAAACTCTATTAAACATACCTAGATCCATACCTTAGAAACAAAAATTTTCACTTATATTACTTCTACAGAGCACAAAGCCTCCAGATCTAAAACTTTTAACTATTCTTACCTTGATTAGAGCACCGAGCTTACAGATCTTACTCAGAGGGGGGGGGGGTGTGAATCATAATTACCTTTTAAACAATTAGAAATTACTTTGTTATTTTATTAATCACCACAATAGATAAACAATGGACTTGTATTTAAAATCAATTATATAAATATAATTAAAAATAATTATAAGGTTTTATAAAAAATAATCTAAGATAATGAAGGACAACAATCCTTTTTAGAGAACCAACTCTTGGAGACACAAATCCCCTTCTTCAGAGCACCAACCCTAGGAAGCACCGACTCCCTTATTTTAGGGAACCAACCATAGGAAGCACCAACTCCCTTGTCTTTAGAGAACCAACCCTAGGAAGCACCAAATCCCTTAATTTCACACTTTTACTTAGTAAAGGATATGAATCCTTCCTTTCTCCTCCCTTCCACCCTCACTGCATAAGTATCTTCAACTTTCCTTCTTGGACTATGCTTCTACTTTTGATGTTCTGATTCAGAATGCATAGACACCTTTATTTCACCATACCTTTCTTTTTATATAGTATCCCAAAAGCTATGACATTTGAACCATTGTGTCTTTTAATAATGAACCATGACAATGCTTTCATTTATTAATAACTATGTTATTTTAATAAAAAATTTATTCTTTTACTATTATCCTTTAAGTTTATTGAGTGAACTTGATTCTTCTTTCATTCTCTTTTTATTAAGAATCATATTCTTAATTGACACTGGTTTCTGAGTCAACCCACAGTTATGGAAGCCTATAATTTGACTCATTTCACATCAAATCCATAATGAGGCATCGAAGGACCTCTATAGTGCATTCGGTCTTAACTCTGTCCCTGGCACAAAGATCTAACAACCTATATGGGTGTACCAATGCTCAAGCACCAAATATAAAGGAACTAAACCTTTTCTCCTCTGCATGAAACCGGTGGCTAGAGCCATGTGATTTTCCATGTATGTGATTTAATCTGGATTGTTGATTTCCATATTCAAATTTTGTAGATAGGCACTTCCTTCAATCCACTTCCCTTTGTGACTGCAGGCTCAAAACCACGTGCTTATCTCTTTCACACGTTATTCTGTTAGATCTTTCTTCTTCCGCCCCTATTCTTATGTGGTATTGTATTCAAATGTACGAGAGCTTATTTACTTCTAGCCCCTTTATCTTCTTTACCTTATCAAGTGATTGGTGTTGGAACCAGATTCTCTAGTACTTCGTCCTTTGGGACTTCCAGACTTTGTAGTCATTCAATCCTCCCGGAGTACATTTCGGTGAAGTGCAAATATTGTATACACTAATAGATCAGACAACTAGTATCTAATCTTCCGTTGGATGGACGATCTTGGCTTATCCACAGGATTAAAAAAAATTGACGACCAAGACTTAATGTCTAGTTGAGTTGATGGTTCTCGTTCACTTCGGGACTTCATCATTTTGGGACTTCGACCTTTGCAATCTTCCAACTCTCTTGGAGTAAATTCCACCGAAGGGTGTATCATCACTCCATGATTGATAACCTTCACATGTACAGGAGCTAGGACCGTAGACATAGGCACAACGGAGCTCCCGCTCTCCGGGTATTCAGATATTCATGAATTTGGGACTCCAGGATACTCGAACTCTGAAGTAATTCAATCCCTCCAAAGTGTTTACCCACCGAATAAGTCATAGAATGGTGGTGATCGCTTGCTGTTGGTTAAAACCTCCGCTTACACTATCCTTCCACTATGCTTGATCAATGGTCGAGAATGCTCCCGAAGTGGATCAAATATTAGTGGTACTTCATGATTCACACTAACTCTATCCTTCCACTATACTTGATTGGATGGTCAATAAATATTCCTTAGGATCTTAGATCAACGAAAAAATTTTAATTCATGACTTCGGCCTTCGATGCTTTAGGTAGTTTTGATGGTAGGAGAAGCTGGGCATTCTTAGAGGTAGTAATATCGTAGTGACATTGTATGCTGACATCACCTATGATGACGTGGACTCTTAATGTGTGTGCCATGTGTCACCTTGATTTGTGAATTTTTCAGTCCTTATGTGCGACATCGACCTTGACACTTGTCATCATTTGATTGGGCCACATGTCATCTATTGCTGACATGGTTCTACAAACGTGGGCCTACTTATGTGTCACATGTCTACCTCTTGGATCAAACGGTCGTAGATTTATATGAAGTTCCTTCCTGATCGACGGTTGACATTATTTCGTGATTTCAAGATTCTTACTATATTCCTCCATTTATCACCGAAGTGCCGAATAGATCTACCATCATATATTTTCAACTTTCTTGATCCTATGGCCTTTGTTTATTCCAAAACTCGACGGTTCACGAGTTCTTGGTTGATTTGAGATCCCTATCGCCGGAGTAGGTCAAGGGTGAAGTTGAATACCTTCTTTCGTAGCACGATCTGACATTTTCAATATTTTCACTCTAGATCAACGGTTGACGAAATTTCCTGTTCTTCCTCTAATATGATCATCGATGAGAGTTCACAACTTCGAGGCTTTGGACTTCGGGTAAAATTACCTATTTTAGACTCCTTTTCACTGGTGTGGTTAGCGCCGGAGTTGACCACCTTCTTTTCTTTAGTGTCATCTGACGGTTCAAAATTTCCATTCTAGATCAAACCTTGATCCAACGGCTCGAAAACCATCGGATGTAATTTATCTGCTACTCGATCGAATGGTACATAATTATAATCTAATGGTTGAGATTTAATCCTTCCCAACCTCTGACTTCACCTCGATATAATGCTCATGGATTGTCCCAAACTAACAATGAACAAATCTCGTAATGCGGTCCTTTGCAAAAATATTTCTTCACTCACTGAACTCTGTCTCCTTTGTTACTTCAAATGTGCCAACTCTTCTGTGCTTCAATCAACGTTCTTCCTTCTGAACTTTGTGTCAATTTTCTCCTTTATGCACTGTCTTTATCCAATCACAAGGATATCTCTTCCGAGCTTTAGGTTTATACAATATTCCTCTGCATCTCGCGCTATGTCTTCTACGCAACCCACTACGTCATCTCTCTTGAGATTTAGGATTTAAAAAACATATAACGACAATACCATATTTATATTCTTGACATCAATGCCAACAAAATAATACCATGTCCAACATTCTCCCCCTTTGTCATTGATGGAAACAAAGTAAAACCCCTTTTTCAATCTTAACTGGCTTTTACTGACCATTCTCCCCCTTTGACAACAATGAAAAAAAGGGATGCTTCCTTTTAAGGTGATACTTTGGCTAAGGTGATGCCAACCTTGTCTATGAATGTCTCCCCTCAGAATCATGATGCTACAACCAATCATGGGAAGAATAATAAATCCCTCTGTATTCTCTGCAAGATGAACAATATGCTATCACTGCAATTTTCTTCCGCTTCAAATACTATTTCTCAACTGGAACATAGATCAATTGCTCAAGAATAATATGCTCTTCCTATAACAATCCTTGGTCATATGTACTAGCCATGTACAATGACAAATCTGCCTCAGAAACCATTGACATAACTTTACTGAGAGAATACATAACTGACACTGTTCCTGGACAGATGAAGACTTGCAACAAACCATGTCATATACTGCATAGAGTTATACCATCAAACCATTCTACTTTCAATGATGCTAGTTATCTATTGATTCATTTTTAATCCAAGAGTCTCTTTGTTTTTCTCTTCTTGAATACTCATAAGGGTATCAACAAGAACAATCTTAAGTCTTCCCTAATTCCTCCTTCCTTTATTTTGTTATATATATATAATTGTTTTAGGAGGCGTTTTAGTATATCATCAAAAAAACATTTGAAAATTTCCAAGATCATCATCGCTTATTTCTTTTAGTTGATCTCCTATTAAAGGGTCATCATCATCATCACTATTTTGTGCACCATAAGCTTCTTTATCCTTGTTTTGAGAATTTTCTTTTTGCATTTTCCATTGGTTGGGTAATGGATAGTCTACTTGCATGACATTATCAAGTTTTGTAATTGTGTTAGATTTATATTTAGGAGTTTTCTTATCTTGAGCTTGATCTACTTTATATGCATAACTCTGTTTTTCATATACTTTATCAGGCACTTCATCCATCATACTCCTATTATCAATTTGATCAAATTTAGGTGCAATATCTTCATCATTTTTCTTCTTTTGTACTTTATCTTTTATTCTCCATATCTTCTTATAATTTTCCATAATGTTGGAGATACTTGCCTTCATGGAATATTTTGGCAATCTACATTCATTGGCCTTATGACCATAATTGTTGCATTTTTGGCATTCAATATTGAAGTTTTGCAAAGGAGAAAATGAGTTATAGTTTTTCTTCTTTGTATTGTACTTATTGTTCTTATATCCTTGGAAATTTATATGATTGTATTGTCCATAAACTTTGCAGTGTACTATCTTATGTACAAAATTATTGCAAGAGTAACAATATCCAATAAATAGATATTTATTAGGGGGCTTCCTTCTGGTGATTGTATTCTTCTTGTCATCTTTTACTTTAGTAGGGAGTGTTGATTTCTGTTTATATGGAACAATTTTCAATGGTATCATATTTGCCTTATTATCTTCTCTTCTTAAGGAGCCTTTTAGAGCATCTGCGTAACTGATTGGCCTTTTGAATTATCCTTGTGATGTAGAGGTTGAGTCTTGGGTGTATCCAAAACCAGTCTTGTTGTTTGATGACCTTTGACTACTGATAATTTCGTCCAATATTTTTGAACTATTTTCAAATTTTGATCCCTTCTTTTCTTTTTCAAATTCACCTTTTAGCAACTCAATCTCATCTTCTATATTCTCACATACTTGTTCTCTATCATTGAGTTGTTTTAAAATGACTTCTTCAATTATTTTATCTTCCAGGAGTTGGGACTTCAAATCAATGATGATCTGCTCAGATTCTTTGATGGATCTTGATGCATCTCTTTCTCTTGATTGATGTGATTCTTCAGGTTATTGAAGTTGTGCCTTTAGTAGCTTGTTCTTATTTTTATACTTTCTTAGTTCCTCCAAAGCACTAATCAGTTCTGCTTCACCTTTACTTTCAGAGTTTTCTTCAATATTTATACTATTATTGAGTATTCATTCCCATAAATAGAAGCTCTGAATCTTCATCTTCACTCATGTCTGAAGAGCTGATCTCTTATTTGGAGTAGAAGTTTTTCTTTTTCTTATAAAATTTCTTCTTGTATTGATCTTTTTGGTTGTGGGCTTCTTCTTCATCATCACCCTCTTTCTTGGAAGCCAAAATACAAACCTATGTTGTATATGAAGGAAGCCAAACTACAAAATAAAGGTTGTATATGAAGGATATAACAAAGTAAAGGAAACCAAACTACAAACCTATAGAGCTCAATTTGAAAATTTGAAGATGAAAGAAGAAGAGAACATTGTTGAATACTTTCATAGGGTAGATAAGGTAGTTAACTCAATCAAAACAACAAGAGAAGAAATTACCGATAAACCTATTGTACAAAAGATGTTTAGGTAATTATGGGTGAGATATAAAGTTCATTTCTCCTGATTGATGTGATTCAACAAATTCTTGAAGTTGTTCCCTAAGTAGCTTGTTATTCTTTTTATACTTAGTTCCTCTAAAGCACTAATCAATTCTTTTTATAGGTCTACTTCACCTCCACTTTCAAAGTTTTCTTCCTTATATATATTATTATTTTGAGTGTTGATTCCCATAAATATAAGCTCTTAATCTTCATATTCACTCATGTCTGAAGAGTTGATGTCTTCTTTGGAGTATAATTTTTTTTTTTCTTATAAAATTTCTTCTTGTATTGGTCTTTCTAGTTGTGGGCTTCTTCATCATCATTATCCTTCTGTTTGATGAACAATATGGTATCACTACAATTTGCTTCCACGTCAAATACTATTTCTCAATTGGAACATAGATCAACTACTCAAGAATAATATGTTCTTCTGATAACAATCCTGGGACTTATGTACTAGCCATGTACCATGATAGATCTGCCTCAGAAACCATAAACATAAATTCGCTAAGAGAATACATAACCAACATTGTTCCTGGGAAGATGAAGACCTGCAACAAACCATGTCAGATCCTGCATAGATTTATACCATCAAACCACGCTGCTTTCAATGATGGTAGTTATCTATTCATTCATTCATAATCCAAGAGCCTCTTTATTTTTCTGTGCTTCAATACTCAGGGGTATACACAAAAATAGTCTTAAGAACAAGAACAATATATATATATATATATATATATATATTAGAGGAGGAGTTTTAGTATATCATCGCTTAATTATTCTGGTTGATCTCCTATTGAAGGTTCATCATCATCATCACTGTTTTGTGCACCAGAAGCTTCTTTATCCTTGTTTTGAGAATTTTGTTTTTTCATTTTACATTTGTTGGGTAATGGATAGTCTACTTGCATGACATTATCAAGTTCTATAATTGTGTCATATTTTTCTTTAGGAGTTTTCTTGTCTTGAGCTTGATCTAATTTATATGCATAACTGATATTTACATATACTTTATCATACACTTCATCCATCATACTCTTATTGTCAATTTTATCAAATTTAGGTGAAATATCTTCATAATGTTTCTTCGTTTGTACTTTATCTTTTCTTCTCCATATCTTCTTATCATTTTCCTTAATGCTCGAGATACTTGCCTTCATGGAATATTTTGGAAAACTACATTCATTGGCCTTATGACCATAATTGTTGTTTTTTTGGCATTCATTATTGAAGTTTTGCAAAGGAGAAAATGAGTTATGGTTTCTCTTCTCTGTATTGTACTTATTGTTATTATATCCTTGGACATTTAGATTATTGTATTGTCCATAAAATTTGTAGTGTATTGCCTTATGTCCAAAATTATTACAAGAAAAACATTATCCAATAAATAGATATTTATTATGGAGATTCCTTCTCATGATTGTATTCTTCTTGTCATGTTTTACTTTAGCAAGGAGTGTTGATTTCACTTTATGTGGAACAATTTTCAATGCTATCATCTTTTACTTATTATCTTCTCTTCTTAAGGAGCATTTTAGAGCACCTACATAACTAATTGGCCTTTTGACTGATCCTTGTGATGTAGAGGTTGAGTCTTGGGTGTATCCCAAACTAGTCTTGTTGTTTGGTGACCTCTAACTACTGAGAATTTCATCCAAGATTTTTGAACTATTTTCAAATTTTGATCCCTTCTTTTCTTTTTCAAATTCACCTTTTATAAACTCAATCTCAGCTTCTATCTTCTCACATACTTGTTCTCTATCATTGAGTTTTTTTAAAATGACTTCTTCAATTCGTTTAGCTTCCAACAGCTAGGACTTCAAATCACTGAGGAATTTCTCAGATTCTTTGATGATTCTTGATGAATCTATTTCTCTTGATTGATGTGATTCTTCAAATTCTTGAAGTTGTGCCCTAAGTAGCTTATTATTATTTTTATACTTCCTAGTTACTCCAAAGCACTAAGCCGTTCTGCTTCTAGATCTACTTCACCTTCACTTTCAGAGTTTTCTTAATTATCTATTTTAGTATTTTGAGTGTTGATTCCCATAAATAAAAGCTTTGAACCTTCATCTTCACTCATGTATGAAGAGTTGATGTCTTCTTTGGAGTGGATTTTTTTCTTTTTCTTATAAACTTTCTTCTTGTATTGGTATTTCTGGTTGTGGGATTCTTCATCATCATTATCCTCTTTCTTGGGATAGGGAAATTTGTTATCAAAGTTTCTGATTCTGCCATAGTTGAAACACTTGATGGGTAAATTTCCTTTATATTTTCCAAATCCTTTCTGGAGTTTCTTTATAAAGTTGGCCACTTCTACATCTAATATGTCTGACTGATCTTCATTAGACATATGCTCCTGTTTCTTCTTTTATTTATATGCCTTAAAGGTTGTTTCTTCTTTTGATGGTTTTTTGTTCCTTGTTCTCATCTCATATGCTGCAAAAATTCCATGAAGATGATCTAATGTGAGTTTTTCAAGTTCTGATCTATATTTAGTTGTGGAAATATTGGCATCATATCTCATAAATAACGACCTTAAGATATTTTGTACAATAGTTTTATTGATAAGTTCTTATCATGCTTCTCTGTTTGAGTTAACTACCTCATCTGCCCTATGAAAGTATTCAACAATGTTTTCTTCTTATTTCATCTTCAAATTTTTAAAATGATCTCTATAGGTTTGTAGTTTGGTTTCCTTGACTTTGCTATCTCCTTCATATACAACCTCTATTTTGTCCCACATTTCCTTAGCGGACTTACAATGCATTACCTTCACACATATATAATTTGTCGATCCTCATAGAATGAAATTAACTTCTCTTGAGTTGTCATTGCAAATCTTCTTTCCTCCAGTATATGAGGGTGGAGTAGATGGTGTAGTGTAACCATCTACAACAGATTTCCAAACATAAAATCCAATAGCCAATAGGTAGTTTTTTACTCTTATTTCGAGAGAGCATAACCACCTCGGTTAAACAATGGTTCTTTGTTAGAAGACATTTCCTCTTGCTGATCCATTTCTTTCTGGATCTACTTTCCAGTTATTAGACTGTGCTGAAGGCACTCACATTGATACTAACTGTTCGAAATACTAAGAGGGNGGGGGGGGGGGGTGAATCAGTATTACCGTTCTAAACAAATAGCAATTAATTTTTTATTTTATTAATCACCACAATAGATCAACAATGGACTTGTATTTAAAATCAATTATATAAATATAATTAACAATAATTAGAAGGTTTTATAAAAAATAATCCAAGATAGTGAAGGACACCAATCCTTTTTAGAGCACCAACTCTTGGAGACACAAATCCTCGTCTTCAGGGCACCAAACCTAGGAAGCACCAGATCTTATTTTAGGGCACCAACCCTAGGAAGAACCAACTCCCTTGTCTTTAGGGAACCAACCCTAGGAAGAACCAACTCCCTTGAATTTAGGGCACCAACCCTAGGAAGCACCAACTCCCTTATCTTTAGGGCACCAACCCTAGGAAGTACCAAATCCCTTATTTTCACACTTTTACTTTGTACATGATATGAATCCTTCCTTGCTCCTCTCTTCCACCCTCACTGCATAAGTATCTTCAACTTTACTTCTTAGACTCTGTTTCTTCTTTTGATCTTCTGATATAGACTGCAGAGGCACCTTTATTTCACCATAATTTTCTGTTTATATAGTATCCCAAAAGGTATGAAATTTGAACCATTGTGTCTTTTAATAATGAACCATCACACCCTTTCATTTATTAACAACTATGCTATTTTAATAACAAAATTCTTCTTTTACTATTATCCTTTAAGTTTATTAGGTGAAATTGATTCTTCTTTCAATCTCTTTTAATTAAGAATCATGTTCTTAATTTTGATTGGTTTCCAGGTCAATCCATAATAATGGAAGCCTATAATTCGACTCATTGCTTATAAAATCTATAATGATGTGTCGAAGGACCTCTGCAGTGCATTCAGGCTTAACGTTGTCCCTAACACAGAGATCTAACAACCTATATGGGTGTAGCAATGCTCAAGAACCAAATCTAAAGGCTTTAAACCTTTTCTCCTCTGCATGCAACCGGTGGCTAGATCCATGTGCTTATCCTTGTATATTATTTAATCTTGATTGTTGATTTCCATATTCAAATTCTATAGATAGGAACTTCCTTCAATCCAATTCCCTTTGTGACTGCGAGCTCAAAACCACAAGCTTATATATTTCACACGTTATTCTGTTAGCAAGTTATTCTTTTGCCCCTATATTGTATTCACTAATATATCAGACGACCAATATATAATATTCCGTTGGATGGACGATTTTGGATTATCCATAGGCTTCAAACAAATCGATGGTCATGACTTAATCTACAATTGAGTGGATGGTTCTCATTCACTTCGGGACTTCGGTGTTTTGGGACTCTGGCCTTTGCAGTGTTCCAACTCTTTTGAGTAAAATTTCATCGAAGGGTGTATTAGCACTCCCTTATTGATAACCTTCACATGTAAAAGAGTTAGGACCATAGAATTTGGCACAACGAAGATCTCACTCTCCAGGTATTTGGCTATTCGTGACTCCGAGACTCTGGGCTACTCGAACTTTGAAGTAATTCAATACCTCTAGAGTTTTTACCTACCGAATAAGTCATAGAATGACAATGATTGCTTGCTGTCGGTTAACACCTCCGCTTATGCTATCCTTCCACTATGCTTGATCAATGGTCGAGAACTCTCTCGAGGTAGATCAATGGTTAGCAGTACTTCATGATTAATGATTACTCTATCCTTCCATTGTACTTGATCAAACGGTTAAGAAATATTCCTTAGGATCTTAGATCAACAGAAAAATGTTAATTCATGACTTTTGCCTTCGACACTTCAGGTATTTTTGCTAGTAGAAGAAACTGGACATTCCTGGAGGCAGTAATCCTGGTGTGACGTGGTATGCTAACATCACCTATGATGAAATTGAATCTTATTATATGTGCCATGCATCACCCTGATTTGTGACTTTTACAATCCTTATGTGCCACATCGAACTTGACACTTGCCATTATTTGATTGGGCAACATGTCATCTATTTCTAACATGGTTCTGCTGACATGGGCCTACTTATGTGTCACATTTCTACCTCCTGGATCCAACAATCGTAGATTCATCTAAAGTTCCTTCCTGATCGACGATTGATGTTATTTCGTGACTTTAGGATTCTTACGATATTCCTCCATATATTACTAGATTTTCAACTATCTTGATCCTATGGCCTTTTCTTATTTCAGAACTCCGAGGTTCGAGGGTTCTTGGTTTATTTGAGCTTCTTATTGCTAGAGTAGGTCAAGCCCAGATTTGACCAACTTCTTCCTTAGCGCGATCTGATGGTTTCAATATTTTCACTCCAGATCAACAATTGACGGGATTTCTTGTTCTTCCTCTAATCCGATCGTCGATGAGAGTTTGTGACTTCGGGGATTCAGCCTTCGGGTAAACTTCCCTGTTTCAAACTCCTTTTCTTCAAAGTTTTTGATGTCAGAGTTGACCACCTTCTTTCCTTTAGTGTGATCTTACAGTTCAATATTTCCATTCGAGATCGAATCTTTATCCAATGACTGGGAATCCATCCGAATTGATTTATCTACTACTTGATCGAATGGTCCATAACGCTAATCTAACGGTTGAGATTTAATCCTTCCCAACCTCTTACTTCACCTCGATCTAACGATCCTAGATTTTCCGGAACTAAGAATGAATGACTCTTGTAATGTGATCCTTTACAAAAATATTTTTTTACTCGCATAACTCTGTCTCTTGTGTTACTTCAAATGTGCCATCTCTTTCGAGCTTTGATTAACGTTATTCCTACTGATCTTTGTGTCAATGCGCTCCTTTATGAACTTTCTTTATCCAATTAGAAGGTTGTCTCTTCTGAGCTTTCGGTTTATACAATATTCCTCTGCACCTCGCGCTATGTATTCTATGCAACCTACTACATTATATCTCCTGATATTTAGGATCTCAAATACATATAATGACAACATCATATCGATATTATTGATATCAATACCAACAACATAATACCATGTCCAACATTCTCCCCCTTTGGCATTGATGGCAACAAAGTAAAACCCCTTTTTCAATATTAACTGGATTTTACTAATCATTCTCCCCCTCTGAAAACAATGACAAAAATGGATGTTTCCTTTTAGGGTGATACTGCCCCTGAGGTGTTGCCCACCCTGTCTATGAATCTCTCCCCATGGAATCATGCTACTACAACCAATCATGGGAAGAAGAATAATTCCCCCTGTCTTCTCTACAAGATGAACAATATGTTATCACTGCAATTTTCTTCCACTTCAAATACTATTTATCAACTGCAACATAGATCAACTTCTCAAAAATAATATGCTCTTCCTATAAGGATCCTTAGACATATGTAATTTCCATGTACCATGAAAAATCTGCCTCAGAAACCATTGACATAACTTCGCTGAGAGAATACATAACCAACACTATTCCTGAGAAGATGAGGACCTGCAACAAACCATGTCATATCCTACATAGAGTTATACCATCAAACCATGTTGCTTTCACTGATGCTAGTTATCTATTCATTACTCTATAATCCAAGAGACTCTTCATTTTTCTCTACTTCAATACTCATAGGGGTATCAACAAGAACAATCTTAAGTCTTCCCTAATTCCTCCTTCATATATATATATATATATATATATATATATATATATATATATATATGAGTTTTAGTTTCATCATCATCATCACTATTTTGTGCACTAGAAGATTCTTTATCCTTGTTTTGAGAATTTTCCTTTTTCATTTTCCATTTGTTAGGTAATGGATAATCTACTTTCATGACATTATCAAGTTCTGTAATTGTGTCATATTTTTCTCTAGGAGTTTTCTTGTCTTGATCTTGATCTACTTTATATACATAAATTTTATTTTCATATACTTTATCAGACACTTCATCCATCATACTCATATTTTCAATTTTATCAAATTTAGGTGCAATATCTTCATCATTTTTCTTCCTTTGTACTTTAGCTTTTCTTCTCCATATCTTCTTATAATTTTCCTTAATGTTGGAGATACTTGCCTTCATGGAATATTTTGGCAATCGACATTCACTGGTATTATGACCATAATTGTTTCATTTTTGGCATTCAATATTGAAGTTTTGCAAAGGAGAAAATGAGTTATAGTTTCTCTTCTCCTTATTGTACTTATTTTTCTTATATATTTGGACATTTCTATGATTGTATTGTCCATAAAATTTGCAGTGTACTGCCTTATGTCCAAAACTATTGCAATATTAACAATATCCAATAAATAGATATTTATTAGGGGGATTACTTCTAGTGATTGTATTCTTCTTGTCATCTTTACTTTAGTAGGGAGTGTTGATTTCTGTTTATGTGGAAATTTTTTCAATGGTATCATCTTTGCCTTGTTATCTTCTCTTCTTAAGGATCCTTTTAGAGAATTTGCATAACTAATTGTCCTTTTGATTGATCGTTGTGATGTAGAGGTTGAGTATTTGGTGTATCCCAAACTAGTCTTGTTGTTTGGTGACCTCTGACTATTGAGAATTTCATCCAAGATTTTTGAACTATTTTCAAATTTTGATCCCTTCTTTTCTTTTTCAAAATCACCTTTTATCAACTCAATCTCAGCTTCTAGCTTCTCACATACTTGTTCTCTATCATTCAGTTGTTTTGAAATGACTTCTTCAATTCCTTTAGCTTCCAGGAGCCTGGACTTCAAATCAATGATGATCTGCTCGGATTATTTGATGATTCTTGATACATCTATTTCTCTTGATTGATGTGATCCTTCAAATTCTTGAAGTTGTGCCCTAAGTAGATTTTTCTTCTTTTTATACTTTCTTAGTTCCTCCAAAGCACTATTCAATTTTGCTTCTAAATCTACTTCACCTTTACTTTCAGATTTTTGTTCATTATCTATATTATTATTTTGAGTGTTAATTTCCATAAATAGAAGCTCTGAATCTTCATCTTCACTCATGTCTGAAGAGTTGATGTCTTCTTTGGAGTAGAAGTTTTTAATTTTCTTATAAAATTTCTTCTTCTATTGGCCTTTCTGGTTGTGGGCTTCTTCATCATCATTATCCTCCTTCTTTGAAGCCAAACTACAAACCTATGTTGTATATGAAGGAAGCCAAATTACAAATTTAAGGATGTATATGAAGGAGATAACAAAGTCAAGGAAGCCAAACTACAAACCTATAGAGCTCAGTTTGACAATTTGAAGATGAAAAAATAAGAGAACATTGTTTAATACTTTCATAGGGTAGATGAGGTAGTTAACTCAATCAGAGCAGTAGGAGAAGAACTTACTGATAAACCTATTGTACAAAATATATGAAGGTCATTACTTGTGACATATTAAGGTAATTTCTCTTGATTGATGTGATTCTACAAATTCTTGAAGTTGTGCCCTAAGTAGTTTGTTCTTATTTTTATAGTTTCCTAGTTCCTCCAAAGCACTAATCAATTCTGCTTCTAGATCTACTTCACCTTCACTTTCATATTTTTCTTCATTATCTATATTATTTTTTTGAGTGTTCATTCCAATAAATAGAATCTCTAAATCTTCATCTTCACTAATGTTTGAAGAGCCGATGTCTTCTTTGGAGTAGAAGCTTTTCTTTTTCTTATAAAACTTCTTCTTGTATTGGTTTTTCTGGTTGTGGGCTTCATCATCATCACTATCCTCCTTCTTGATGAACAATATGATATCACTACAATTTGATTCCACTTCAAATAATATTTCTCAAGTATAACATAGATCAATTTCTCAAGAATAATATGATCTTCCTATAACAATCCTTGGACATATGTACTAGCCATGTACCATGATAGATTTGCCTCGAAAACCATTGACGTAACTTCGCTAAGAGAATACATAACCGACACTATTCCTGGGAAGACGAATACCTACAACAAACCATGTCAGATCTTGCATAGATTTATACCATCAAACCATGCTTCTTTCAATGATGCTAGTTATCTATTCATTCATTTGTAACCCAAGAGCCTCTTCATTTTTTTGTTCTTCAATACTCATAGGGGTATGCACAGGAACAATCTTAAGTCTTCCCTAATTCCTCCTTCCTTTATATATATATATATATATATATATATATATATATATATATATATATATATATATATATATATATATAGGAGTTTTAGTAGATCATCAAAACAGTGTTTGAAAATTTCGAAGATCATCATCGCTTAATTCTTTTTGTTGATCTCCTATTGAAGGTTCATCATCATCATCACTGTTTTGTGCACCATAAGCTTCTTTATCCTCGTTTTGAGAATTTTCTTTTGGCATTTTTCATTTGTTGGCTAATGGATAATCTATTTGCATGACATTATCAAGTTCTGTAATTGTGTCATATTTTTCTTTAGGAGTTTTCTTGTATTGAGATTTATCTACTTTATATGCATAAATTTGATTTACATAAAATTTATCAGACACTTCATCCATCATACTCCTATTGTATATTTTATCAAATTTAGGTGCAATATCTTCATAAATTTTCTTCATTTGTACTTTATATTTTCTTCTCCATATCTTCTTATAATTTTCCTTAATGCTGGAGATACTTGCCTTGATGAAATATTTTGGCAATCTACATTCACTGGCCTTATGACCATAATTGTTGCATTTTTGGAATTCGATATTGATGTTTTGCAAAGGAGAAAATGAGTTATAGTTTCTCTTCTCTGTATTGTACTTATTGTTCTTATATCTTTCGACATTTCTATGACTGCATTGTCCATAAACTTTGCAGTGTACTGCCTTATGTCCAAAATTATTGCAAGAGTAACAATATCCATTAAATAGATATTTATTAGGGGGATTCCCTTTGGTGATTTTATTCTTCATGTCATCTTTTACTTTAGTGTGGAGTGTTGATTTTGGTTTATGTCAAACAGTTTTCAATGGTATCATATTTTCCTTATTATATTCTCTTCTTAAGGGCCTTTTAGAGCATCTGCGTAACTGATTGGCCTTTTGGATGATCCTTGTGATGTAGAGGTTGAATCTTGGGTGTATCCCAAACTAGTCTTGTTGTTTGGTGACCTTTGACTACTGAGAATTTCGTCCAAGTTTTTTGAACTATTTTCAAATTTTGATCCCTTCTTTTTCTTTTTCATATTCACCTTTTAGAAACTCAATCTCAGCTTCTAGATTCTCACATACTTGTTCTCTATCATTGAGTTGTTTTAAAATGACTTCTTTAATTATTTTAGCTTCTAGGAATTGGGACTTCAAATCACTAATGATATGCTCAGATTCTTTGATGGTTCTTGATGCATCTATTTCTCTTGGTTGATGTGATTCTTAAAATTCTTGAAGTTGTTCCCTAAGTGGCTTGTTCTTGTTTTTATACTTTCTTAGTTAATCCAAAGTACTAATTAGTTCTTCTTCTAGATATAATTCACCTTCACTTTCAAAGTTTTTTTCATTATCTATATTATTATTTTGAGTGTTCATTCCCATAAATAAATTCTCTGAAGCTTCATCTTCACTCATGTCTAAAGAGATTGTTATCACTGAAATTTCATCCGCACACGGTTACAAGAACTCAACATCGTCAAATAGTGACGAAGTCATCCATGGACCTGAATTAACACCAACGCATTCATAAAAGGGTAAAAAACTATACAAAGTAGTGAAAAAGTGAAGGGCGCTATGAAGACACTGGGCGCGCACGCACATGCGTGGAACAGGAATGCAAAAATCAAGCACATGCGCACGATGCACGACTGTTATCGCAAAAATTTGTGCACCTGCTAAACGGTGCATTTCTGAGAGTGGTCGGCCTCCCACCCACTTATGGTTCAACTCCCAAGCCGATCTGACCCTCAAATCTGGACTGGATTCGACTGGATGGCTGGTCAAAGACCTAGAAATGCCCTAATTAGCCTCTTTTCACACTACAAAGCAGTTAAACAATAGATCAAAGGAATGCTATAAAAAGACCATGGATGCACCTCATTTTTCAAAGAATTCAAAGTAATTTTATGCTGCCTCTATTCTCTTGAGGACTCCATCCTTGTCAAGAGAATATTTGCACCATTGCATTGGACAATCCATCTCACCCATTGAGTGGATTTGTAAAGAGTTCTTTCATCATTTTCCATTTTTCTTTGTTGTAAGAAGAGCTAGCTAGTGGGGGTCCAAGAGCCCTCCCTTGGAGGAAGAAGGGACTCATAGTCCCCTTTCTTCTTGGTGTATTGTTTCACTAATAGATCAGCCTCAACATTGGTGACATGGGTCTTATGGTTATTTTTGTTTCTATGTCCCTATGCTCATGAATTTAGTTGTTATTGAATTTATTAGTTTAATTCTTAATTGTAGTTTTTTATTTCTTTCCCTAACTCTTTTCCTTGCAGCTGTCCTGCTCAACAGACCCAACTAAGATTGCAAGAACCTCTATTTTGCTCACTAAGGTGACGGAAGAGGCGCAACAGATTGGCGACTCCGCTGGGGAAAGGTATCAATTTCCTACCCCATCTTGGTTTTTCTTGCTCTTCTTTTAGTTTGTTTAACTTGCAGGTACACTAACCGGCCTAAGATGACCTGCCACTCAGCCAATTACAAGTTGAATTGAGAGAAATCTATTCATATTTTTCGTTCTTGGCCGTGTGTCATATATGCACGGGTTTTTAACCCCACAGACGTGCATCGTGCACACATGCGCCTGATTCACAACTCTGTTATGCGCATGTGCGCTTGTTGACTTTTCTCTGTTCATGCACATGCGCTCTGTGCGCCTCTGCCTCCACTGAGACCCACACATTTGTGCTAAAATCCATATTGTAAAGTTGTTGCGATGTGGGGAAGGCCATTTGCCTTCTTAAAAATGATTTCAAGCATGTTTTAAAGCTGCACCACACTTAGTCCCCTCATTATATAAAGGGGTTAGTAAAAAACACACACGCACTTAGGAGGTTAAAATCAATTTCCCTTCTTTTCTTTTTGCCACATGGATGGCTTGTTTTGACTCACAAGATAAGTTGGAAATCATTTTTAATCACATTTAACTTGCATTGGGACTAGAAGTTGAATAAMAATCGCTTAGTATGCTCTTCTCTCGCGCCTCCAAGCGATCTTGAGAATCAGAAAAATATTGTGAAACGATTTCATCTCCCTTAAGAACATTAAAACCTTTAGGAGAGGACAAAAACCCTTCTTGGGACTCCTCTTAGTTTTATTTTTCAAACACATCTTAATATTGTAACAGGCCGATACATGCCCACATGCTACAAAGATAGGATAGTGTTTGAATTTTGCTTTCTTAGATCAAATCACTAGGGAAGTTTAAAGGTTTTGTAACGGGCCAATACATGCCCACATGATCAATCTAGGATAGTTTCAAATATTTTCTTAGATTACATCACAATAGGGAGTTAAAGGGATAGTAACGGACCCACATGTCCACATGCTAGCTTCCTAGGGACTTTTGAATTATGCAAGGTTGTACCAAAGACACTTAGTTAATTAGGTAATCAAACACTTGTAAGGACCAAGCGAAGTCCACATGCAGCAAGTTGACACCTAATTCACTAAAAATTGGCACACTTTCACTCACACACAAAAGTCAGTTATCACTCACATAGCTTCTTCTTGAAATGTGGAGGTCAAAGTAAGTTTCCTCCAAAGGGATTCCGAAAATACCCCACCCTTTTCTTGACGAAACTATCCACTCCCATTTTAATCAACGAGGTTGGTTTGCACCCCCAACCTACCAAAACAACTACATCTAAAATCTTTCCAAAAACTCACTAAGTTTTCCTCCACAGGAGGTTCCAAAAGAATTTTTTTAGTCTAGGTAGGATTTCGGGGATAGGCATCCAAATAACTCCCCGTTATCTGGTTCTCACATTGTCAAAACCATAGACGTTGTCAAATAGGGAACTGAAAATCCTCCAAGTCAAGTGTTCCTAATACCATAAGGTAGGGAGATACCCATGAAGGGTTGAAGGCTGAGGTCCGGTTGTTCTATGCGTCCTCCCTTGAGGCACCCACCTCTTGGATGGGATCCAACCCGTGACCCATTTCTTAGGCCGAAAATCTAAATGCTGCACTTTGACCGAGGTACCCAGTGACCAAATTTTAGTACATCTACCCAGGTGGCAATTATGGGCTGCAATTGAACCTTGATTGGATTTTGTGTGGCTATTGGGAAATATCGCCAGCTCTTTCGGGATATGCCCCCTTTACCCCTCCTTATAACCAATTATTTCATCGTTCACTAGTTTCTCTTCCAGTGACTTCAGACCCCACTGTTGAGTACTATTGGAAGGTCCAATGCTATTTGAGAGGAAGGACGTTACGTCTTCTAGGACAAAAGCATTTGTTTTATTTTGATTCCTCACACGGACAAAACCCACTTACCCACATATATATGTTTCTTTTTCAAAACACATTTTATGTACAATGCACATCTGATTACAGTTTGATTTGGATATATATATTGTGTAACACTCAACGCAAAGGCTCTTGTTTCTATACTACTCTCACCACTCTTTGCACACATTCACACAGCTAGTCGGACATCATAGGGGAACCATAGAAGCCCCGTCATTCACAATGCTTGCTAAACCTCCCTCCTATCTTAGGGGGAGTGTCTAGTCTTTCCCACTCATCGACACCTCCTTCACACACTCCTGTGAGTGCTACTGTTTTAGGATCATCTTTGCTTGGTTCTACATTACTTGGGTCCACTTCCCAAGGCCATCTGTTCACTCGCTCTCCTTTACACAGAAGCAGGGGACCCACTTCCTCTCAGGGAGGAAGCACCAACCCACCTAGCCCCCCTCAAGGGTCAGGTTCACAACACACTCACACTATGGACAGAGCTAATCCTCCCCCCCCACTACATATGCCATATTTGGCCTCTCTCAACATCCGGATCTCAACAAACTCACCAATGATCCTATATTGCATGACCCCACATGGCCTGCAATGCCCACAAAACTACCTTCAGACATACCAAAGTTTGAAAGAAAGGCAGGCGATGATCCTTCCAACCATGTCATGAACTTTCACCTATGGTGCTCCGCCAATAGAATTATGGATGATTCCATCAGACTGCGATTATTTCAATGCACACTCACTGGCCCATCGGCCAAATGGTATGTAGAAGAAAAATCAGGGTCCCACGCAACTTTTGAGTCATTGGCCAAAGCATTCTTGACCTTCTTCCAATTACCCATTCGCCACGACAATGGTCTAGAACTACTTTATAATTTCAAACAAACCTTAGCCACACATATCGCTGACCACATTCACGAGTGGCATAGGCGACGTAGTTTGTGTAAAGTAGAAACCACCAAGCAACAGTGTCTCGACTGGTTTCTTAGATCACTTGTCTCTCTCCTCGGTAAGGATGTAGCTTCCACCTTCCCTCAATCTGAAGAGGAAGCCATCAGTAAGGCCCAAAAGTATGACCTCATCTATGCACAGTCAGGATACTTATACACTGTACTTTCTGATCTTCCAAAACCTGTGCTGTTTGGCCAAGACAAACCTGGGATGTCTCACTCAGTAGACAGACTGATTGGGACCACCACTCACCACGATCCACAACCCCAACCACCACCGATGTATGGCACACCTCAATACCCCCCGACATACCGAGGCACTTCTTATTACCCCCCACCCCCTTATCAACAACCATACCCTGTTTCGATACCTCCACCCATCAGTGGACCACCGCCGACACCCCCCATACATCCACCTATTCCAACGAACTCTGGTACCCCCTCTACTTCAACTTATAGTACTAGAGAAATCACTACGCCTTCCTATGTACTTGACGAATCATTACCACCACAGAATCCGTACTTCCCATTTTCTGGTCCTCCACAACCCATGGATCCCCCACATCCTCATGCGAGGGTGAATTTTGTTCAACCCTCTGCCATTCAACAATACCAAAATTTTGAACAACTAAATATGGCCAATCCAACCCATCCGTCGAACAATGCCAAGACGAAAGGATGGAATAGGAATAAAAACAACCCAGGTCAAAGCGAGAATCAACCCCCACAACACCAATCCAGTGGGGGCAACTAGAACCAAGGGAACCAAAACCCCAAGGGGGGGAAATAATAATAAACGCCAAGGGAGAAATAACAATAATGTTAAAACCAACTTCCCTTGTGCCCTTTGTGGTGAGTTCAGCCATTACACTCATCATTTCCCCCAAATCACTGATTTCAAACTGTTGAAAGACTCTGGTAGTCTTCCCCATTCTCTAGCACCGCCTGCCCCTCAGCAGGCACCAAACAAATACGTGCAACAACCCCCTCCTGTCGTGCTGCAAAATCCTATTCCACATCAAGGTGTGATAAACACCCAACAGGACACACAACATCCCCCACCTCAGGTGGGACCATACCTCAACCCCAACAATCCAGCAGATAACACAATTCTCCTCACTAGTGAGGAAGAAATCCTTCTGCAAACACGTAATTGTCAGTATCATGCACCCGCTGAGTCTCCTCCCATCCCTCCAGAGACAAACCCTACACCGACAGGACCCCCGTTAGCGATTCCTTTCCCTTTCGCCAAACCACCGCTTCGCATCCCTCGTATCCCATTGCGCAGGAATGTCCACAACCCACAAGCTAGGGAAGATCATAACTATAGTTTGGTAGACGACTTAGCACAATCCTCGGCTGCCATGTCAGTATTGGAGGTCCTCCAGACTTGTCCTACTCAGTGAAAATCCTTACTTTCTGCTTTGGGGGCAATCGACCCCGCAGATACCGGACTCATTACCTTTGATCTTGACAGTGGAAAACCTTGCCTTCCTGCCTTGATCAAATACCAGTAAAAATATGAAACATCACAGTTCATCGGTGTATCATCGATGAAGGTGCATCTACATGAATTATGTCCAAAACAGTATGGCAGAAGCTAGGTTCCCCCGAACTCATTCCCTCTGCCATCACCTTATGAGATTATGATGGACGACCATCCTCTCCCGAAGGGCTCTTCCAAAATGTCCCCATCGAAGTCGGGGGAAAGACTATTCTCATCAACATCGAAGTTATCGACACCCCTCTCGATTATAATATCCTGTTCGGTCATAGCTACATGTACGCTATGAAGGCAGTGGCATCTTCTGTCTTTTGGACAATGATGTTCCCTCACAATGGGAAGATCGTTACTATTGACCAAGTCTCACATTATGAGCCTAATCCATATGCCAACATCGATAACATTCTTCCTCTCATCCACACAAGCCATGATGCATATCCACTCGTCGAGATGGGTCCTGGGATTTTTAAAGATCCATCCTTGTTAGGAACGTACCATGGAGAACCACCACTCCTTCATCCTTCCAATCAAGTATGCGTCGTATAATCTAATGGAACTCACACAGAAGATACCCTTCCTCCCATAGAGGCTTCTATCATATCTGACGTCCCACTCGTCGCAGAACCCCCCCCTCAAAAACCTCCTGGACACTCGTTGACCCCACCAGTCCACAATTCCACCTCTCCCCAAGGACATATCCTAGTTTGGGAGACAGTTCCCCAAGCCATCACCCAAATTCCATTTTTTTACCCTCCACCAACCATCAAATCTTTTTAGGTAGCCACAACACTCACACTACCCAATATGGTGTTAGAAATCCCAGTTTGGTATTTACACCCACCAGAGATGGTTCCTCGACCATACCTCCCCCCCCAAAAGAAGGAATCCCCATGATGATTCCCATCCTTACTCCCACCACACCCCCACTCACTAACCTCCCTGCCACAACTAGGGGCAGGATAAAGAAAAGGGAGCCCACATCTCCCCTTCCTCCACACATCCAACCTCCTTGCACACTATGTGAGAAAGAGGGACACCAAACCAACAACTGCCCATCTCTACCCGAGTTACAGAATTTGATCCCACTCAGTCTTACTCCCCCAACACTCACCACTACGACCAGTCTTGCCACCACCACCCCCCCTTCCAGTAATAAAGGGTTGCAGACCAAATTCACTTGTGCTATATGTTCAGAATATGGCCATTATACCCACCATTACCCAGCACTGCCATGCTTTCGGCAGACATTAGCTGCAGTATGCCAGAGCTTCCAGATCAACATCAGCCCTGTTACATCCTCCTCCAATAATATCACTGACATCCGGTATGTCACCACTTTAGTCAATGAATGTATTCGATTCCCTTGCTCTCTCTGCGATTCAATAGCTCATTTTACATACCAGTGTCCTATGATCCTTGAATACAGGCAACGCCAATTGACCCTGCTTCAACGGCCCGCAGAGGCAATAATTAATATTACCTCGTCACTAGCAGATCTTCATGTCATTTCTCCCGAACCCGAGGCCCTTCCAACACCTCCATGGTTCTTAGATGACTTATCTGAGGATTCACCCCCCAATCCCCCCAACTTTCCTGCTCATTCCCCTACAGACATTTTACACCCAACTACCACGGGTACCCCTAAATACTTCAATATATGGTTTATGTTGAGTGAACCCTCGGCATCTCCTAACATTGTTCCCCCTTCTTCTTCACCAGGGGGCAACCACACAAACACCATCACTGATATCACCCCTCATGACCCCTTGTATTCCCGTCACTTCCAATGCGACGAAGAAATACTCGAATAATTAAACCACCTAGACCTCCCCTGGGATGCGCTACACCACTGCACACTCTTCTCTCCACAGGAAGCCTCCATGCCTCCTAACCAAAACCCCATTTACACGGTTGAAACCAAGGATTTTATCCCATCAGGGCCTATCGACTGGATTAAAAACCCCATTCCCACCCCTGATGCTTTTGAAGAAGGCAACATGGCCAACATTTCCCCAACCATTAAAATCGACATTTCCATCAAAAATGGCATCGTCGAAGAAATCACCATTGGAGCTTCTTGCACTCCTCAGGAAATTACCGCATATAAAGCCCTCTTCCAAGAATATTGCGATATTTTTTCCTGGTCCTACATGGAAATGCCTATCCTCGATCCCTCTATCATCGAACATCGCATCAACACCTGGCCCAACATTACACCAGTTCGTCAAAAATAACAACCGCTACACCCATCCAAAGCCGCGACCATCAAAGCCAAAATTGACAAGTTATGCACTGTTGGGTTCATTTACCCCATCGCCTATACCTCATGGGTTTCCAACCCTGTACCCATTAACAAAAAACAGGGCACTATCTGTGTTTGCACAGACTTTCGCGATCTCAATCACGCATGTCCCAAAGACAACTTTCCAACGCCTTTCATTGATCAAATTATCGACGACTGCGCAGGCCACGAGGCTCTATCCTTTATGGACGGATTCTCTGGTTATAATCAAATTCAAATTCACCCCGTCGATCAGTATAAAACCACATTCACTACCCCTTGGGGTACTTTTTCATATCGTTTCATGCATTTTGGTATAAAGAATGCCGACACAACTTTCCAGTGGGATATGACATACATATTTCACGATCTGGCTCATATCATCCTCGCCTACTGGGATGACCTCACAACTCGATCCAAGAAACACACCCAACATCTTGATGATTTACGAATCATCTTTCAATGGTGTCGTCACTACAACATCTGCTTGAATCCTCTCAAGTGCGTGTTCTGTTTCACCACAGGGCGCCTCCTCGGCTTTATTGTTTCCCAAAGAGGTATTACCGTAGACCCCCTCAAAGTCCAAGCTATCACTGAAATTCCACCTCCTCGAAATTTACGTCAACTTTAGAGCCTACAGGGAAAAGCTATATTTCTTAGATGCTTTGTCCTAGATTACACCATACGTGCACATGGTTTTTTTTGCTTACTATGTCACGACATCCCATTTCACTGGGACGACCATGCCCAACAGTCATTTGACGATCTTAAAACAACACTTTCAAATGCACCTTTAATTAGTGCACCTGACTACATTTGCAACTATATCCTCTACATATCAACATCAGCTGTATCGGTAGCCGGTATTCTCGTCCAGCTAGGTGATGACAATCGTGAGCATGCCATTTATTACGCTAGTAAAAACCTTTCAGGGCCACCCTTGAAGTATAAACACAAAGAGAAACTTGCTCTTGCATTCATCCTCACAGTCCAGAAACTGCGCCACTACATTCTGCTTCGCACAACAAAGGTCATCGTAGATTCCAACCCTATGCAATACTTGCTCAGTCGTCAGCAAGTTAACGACAAATTTGCTCGATGGATCGTTATCCTTCAGGAGTACGAGCTCGAGTTCTCAACACCTAAAAGTAAGAAGGCCCTTGTTCTCTCCGAACTTGTCACGACCCTCCCCTATGACACCACCAGTGCCCTCGTCAACACCGACTTTCCCGATGAACATCTCTTTTACATCACTTCGGATGATCCTTGGTACGACGACCTCATCTATCTCTGAACTCAAAATTTCGGTAACCACCTTCGACGAGATGATCGTCATCATATTTTCCATCAGGCCCCCCACTACCTCCTCATTGGAGACATCCTATACCGGCGGGGATTCGACACCATTCTTCATCGATGCCTGACTATTGACGAGGGCGATAGAGTCTTAAACAACTGCCACAACGACGCATGTGGGGGGCATCTTTTGGGCATATCCACTGCTCCAAAGATTATCCGAGTCGGTTACTTTTGGCCTACCTTGTTTCATGATTGCATTCATGCCGTGAAACGATGTGAGAAATGTCAGCTCTACACCAATAAAGCCCGAGCTCCCCCCGCTCTTCTTCACCCTGTCATCAGTGTCGACCCTTTTTGTAAATGGGGCATCAAATTCATGACTTGTAATCCCCCCTCTAGCAATGGTCACAAATACATTGTTGTCGTCGTTGATTACTTCACCAAATGGGTAGAAGCTATTCCCACCTTCAACAACACCACTGACACTGCAGCGCGTTTTTTCTTTAACCACGTCATATCCCACTTTGGAGTACCCGTCCAACTCGTTTCTGATCATGGGAAACACTTCAAGAATGATATCTTCGTCGAACTCTCATCTCGGTTAGGATTCTCTCACGATTTTTCCTCACCATATTACCCTTAGTCTAACGGATAGGTCGAAGTAGTTAACAAAGTCCTCAAGACCATGTTACAACGCACGGTTAATAAAAATAAAACCAATTGGCATCATATGTTATTTTCTATGCTATGGGCTTACCGAACGACTGTGAAAACAACTACTGGTTTCACACCATTTCATCTAGTCCATGGGGTTGAGGCCACTCTTCCTATTGAGTGCGAAATTCCCACTTTATGCACCGCAATTGAGCTATTACCCGACACTGCTCCAATGGAGCTGCGCTTGCTGAAGTTAGAGTCTCTGGATGAAGATCGTCGATCTTCCTTACAGAACAACGAGGAAGCTAAAAAACGATCCAAGGCTACCTTTGATCACCATGTCAAGCTTTGCTCATTTCGCGAAGGTGACCTCATCCTGGCTTACGATATCGCTCATGATACCTTTGGCCATGAAAAATTCAAGTCACTCTGGCATGGTCCATACATTATCCAACATTGCCTCACCAAAGGTGCATACATCCTGGCCTCCCCTGAAGGCCACTCTCTCAAAGAACCCATCAACGGGTTGTATCTCAAGAAATTTTATGCTTAAACGTAGTCATTCTACTATTTAGGTTATTGCTTTTATAGCGTTTTTAATCTTTTTTCCCTCCCTCACATCTAAACTATCCTTTTTGCTATTGACAGATGCTTCCTCCACCAGACTACCACATCGGTTACGCCGATGGTGCCAGCCGTTGGACACAAAATCTCGCTTCGACTGCTTGGGCTCTCTACACCCCCTCACATGAAATGCTCCATTCGAGCGACATATGTTTGGGTTCAGCAACCAACAAGAAAGACAAATATACCACCGTCGTTGGCCTCCYGACTGATGCCCAACATCATCGTATTCATCACCTTAGCATCTTCCTCGACTCTCAACAAGTCGTCCTTCAGCTCAACAATGTGTATCGCATCCGTGATCCTTACCTCTTTCACAAATACCTGTAGGTTAGACTTTTATCTCGACATTTTGATTCCATTACATTTACACATATTCCAAGACAATTGAATCAAATTATAGATAACCTAGCTAATATTGTGTTAGACTGGCATATATCACATCAAGCTACCTCTACACATACATAAACATATAACACAAACTGTCATCACATTCATAGATTAGACATCATCAAAACATTAACAAAACACATATAAACACCACATCAATCTCACAAATGTATACTCATGTATATATCAAAAATCCCACAGTGTCATCCAACTGTTTACATACAAAAAATACAACTATCCACAGGCCAATGAAACACCTCGGTACAAAATGGGCTCACCAGCCTATATACAAAAAATATATATACATCAATGCATAGAGCACCACTCACGGTGCCTCTAGAGCACCACCGCCTACTCCTCCCTTAGGCGGTGGCGGAACACCACCACCTGCCCCAGGAGGTGGTGGTCCACCCCCTACCGGCCCCTCCTTCCCCGGTGGTAGTCGTCTGGTCGTCATCACCGCAGCCACTGATGCTCATCATACTATGGCCTTCCATGCCGGTGGCACCCCCACACACTGCTCCAGGAAAGCCTCATCCTGGACGCAAGACCATATGCCCTCAGGCACATCCTGTAACACCGCCTCCAGACGATGGCGTATGTCCTCAAAATCCACTCCAGCAGCCACCGGAGGAGCATGTGATGGCCCAGCACCAGGGTCATCAAACCTGCATCTCCTCGCTACCCTCTCCAGCTCAGCAGGTCGCACCGCAGCGTCCTCACGTCGACGTCTCTCTCCCCGCGACAGTCTGTCCGGCTCCTGACGAGCCGACGCTCTCTGCAACTCCACCTCGTGCCCGCGAGGTGCCACACTTGCACATGCAAACAAACAAAAGATAGTATTAGCATCTATATCATATACATATGGCATGGTATCTCAAAAAACACAAAAACATACATATCAACATCATCAATCAACATACATCGGTGGTCAAACACCTCCCCTAGAGGTAGCACCATGTCTGGATCATCTCGAAAGTCAACCCTGGCATAGGGGTACCGTAGTATCACCTGCGGCATCTGCCGCCATATCTGTGCCTCCTTTGTAGTAAAAAAGTGGCCACCCTCGCCACCACCATGGCGAAGCAACACGGTCGACCACTACCTCAGCCGCGGCTCTTGTGCCCTAGGCGCACCCAATAGAATCCTAGGACGCAACATCGACACCCTCTCCAGAAACTATGCCACCAGGATGGACTTGAAGGCAAACACCCCCCGTATTCGTGGATCGAAAGTGGTCCAACTGCCCCACCATCCTCGAGTGCAGTGTAAGCCCCCAGGAGAAATGCTCGCCGACCAACACTCTCTCCATCACCATTAGCAGGCCACCGCTAATCCGCTGCATCGCCAGTGACACATACACTCTCACAATCATCGCTGCTATGCAGCGATGTGCTAGGGCGTCCATCACCCCAATGCTCACCACTGTGTCAGACATATAGTTCGGCCCCGAACAATATCTCCGACCCACCGTCGTGAGCGGTGTATCCCTAGGAAGCACCATCTCTGTCGATAGGGGTGTTCCCTAAAATGGGAGCCCAGTCAGAAAATACACGTCCTCCACTACAGTGAAGGAAATCTTCTCTCCCTGCACTATGAAGCATTGCAGGTCCGGACTCCACAGCCGAATAAGAAACTGCAGGAGATACTCCTGCACCCGTATCAAGGGGCACTCAAAGAACTTCAACAGCCCATAGGCTGCCAAAGTCGCACGTATGCCTGGCTCCTCTATAGCCACGACATCTCGTAACTGGGACCAATCCCGCTCTCGCCAACCAATCGACATTGCGCACACAACTTACCTGCACAACACAAAACCGTCATAAATCAGCCACATGGACAATCAAAAACATAAAAAAAACATGTTTTATACCCATCAACCTTGCCTCCACGACGTGGTTTTTTCACCCACAGGCGTGCACACATGTGTGCCTATTCACTACACAGGTGCGCACCTGTTCAATACACAGGCGTGCTCTCAGGCGCGCCTGTTCACCATACAGGCGCACTCTCAGGCGCACCTGTTCAACCGAAAGGCACGCCCATCGTGCGTGCCCTTAATCCCCTTAACCGCGCTCCCATGCATGTCTATCTGGTGGACAGGCACACACGTGTGCGTGCCTATTACCGGATCGCCCGTGCATGTGGGGCCCATACCCCCTAAACACCTCTGTACGACCCTTCGTACAACCCCTGCCCAAAAAATGAAATCCTAATTCTATGTAGGATGATCAGACCACTAACCTGATGCTCGCGGGTCCTCAATCGGATGCCTCGTCCTCCCTGAATCTCACAATATCCTTTGAATGCTTCTCGTCCAATCACTATAGCAACAAGTACAAATGAGGTGGAAATGTGGGCCCTATAGCTATATATAGGCCTTTTTTCCAAACTTCCACTCACCATTCCAGGAGCCCACGGTGTCCATTTCTCGATCCATCTTTAGCCATGGGATCAACATCCCGTCATCTACATCACAACAGTCCCTGGGCCTCTTTTCATCCTGAGCCCCCGGGAGCCATTTTTTCATACCCTGATCAGGTACGCATGCGCATATTCACACTTATCAAGTACATGCTCATATCTTCGATTCTCTTCAGATATTGTTCACATTAGGTATCTTGTTTTCATGTGTGCAGGTACTTGATCATCATACATCGACACAACCCCTTCAGGTATATACTCAGCACTGGCATGTAGTCATTCCCTCTGAATCTCACTTACATTTCCAGTCACACCCTCTGACATTTGCCTCTAGGATCCCCATTCTTGGCTCTGCAGTACCCACACCTCCATTTGCATATTCGGTACTGTCACCTGGTAGCATTCTTACCCACATGAGTTGTCCCATTCATAGCACCTTTTGGCACTTCTGACACTCATGCTGTTTTTCACAACCCTTTAGGGATGGGAGTCCCGATAGTCTTACATCATGTCGTGAATCAACCACATACTCCTTCTCCTAATTTTGCTAGCTTTCCCAACGAACTCCCAGATTATCTCTCCACAGTTCTATGGTCGGGCTGCACCTCCGCAGTAGCATGAACCCTCCATTTCATCCACAATCCGTCTACCCATATGCAAATCTCCCTTCATTTCACCTACCTTATATAGAAACCCACCCATGGGCCCCCCACCCTTCATCAGTTCTCTGAGAAAATTATGGCCTACCTGGGCCCACCATATCACACCGGGGCACCTGTTTCTGTATTTGTACATTTCCCCCCAAATATTCGTTATTTATTGTACAAACGCCTTTATTTTTAGTCGTTACATTACCTTTTTGTCGTCACCTTTGGGCGACCTACTTCCCTTTTTGGCCAACCACAACCCATGTCACCCTTGGTTGGAGCACTACTTATCGTCCACCCTTACCGACATCATCCATATCTTCAGAGCACCCCACCGGTCACTTACCTCTACCCTCTGAATTTGTTCACCTTGTCCCACCTCTGGAACAACTTATCCCCGGTTTGATCGTCCCCCTAACACTCGACCTCGTTGAACGGTTGCGACCACTTTTTATCTCACACATACTCCAACCAAGGGCAGTCTTGAGTCTTCCCACATCTTGACTTCATCCATATACCTCCTCCACTTCCTCACCTCACCTAGTAGATTTCACGAAGCCATTTGCTTCTGGGAGTCGCGTCCCCCTTTTTGTCGACATCAACACAGTTTTCCAGAAGGGTGACAGTATCTTGATTCTCATTATCCACTCAATGAGAGATCTCAGACGACATAGGGTGAAACACCATTGCTCCCTGTTGTCATTGACCCCCATAACATTCGATGCCAACACTTTCTCATGTTACGGTGGGTCTTACTTTACGACTATTGAAGTTAGTTCTTTCATTTGCCGAAGACCTCTAAACTTGGCTGGGCTATCAATGCCCACATAATCGATGATACTTATTACCGCGATCACTGCCTACTATTCAGAGTATGTTCATCTGCAGAATTGTCTTCTGCCTTTATCACGACCGCCCCCGAGGGTGTTGCAGTTGTCTACACCAACAATTCAGTCATCTTTTTTGGAGTTACATGACACGAGCATGGGGCATGCCCACCTCGTTTGTACATAGTTTTCTGTTTTCCACACCTCATGGAAGGTCGGGTCCTACCGATTC
>ML778276.1:187464-200182 GCA_009831015.1 Picea engelmannii | reverse complement strand
GCAAAAATCACGCACATACGCACGATGCACGACTTTTATCGCAAAAAGCCGTGCACCTGCTAAAAAATGCATTTATGAGAGTGGTCGGCCTCCCATCCACTTATGGTTCAGCTCCCAAGATGATTTGACCCTCAAATCTGGACTGGATTTGACTGGATGGCTGGTCAAAGACCTAGAAATGCCCTAATTAGCCTCTTTTCACACTACAAAGTAGTTAAACAATAGCTCAAAGGAATGCTATAAAAAGGCCATGGATGCACCTTATTTTTCAAGGAATTCAAAGTAATGTTATGCTGCCTCTATTCTCTTGAGGACTCCATCCTTGTCAAGAGCATATTTGCACCATTTCATTGGACAATCCATCTCACCCATTGAGTGGATTTGTAAAGAGTTCTTTCATCATTTTCCATTTTTCTTTGTTGTAAGAAGAGCTAGCTAGTGGGGGTCCAAGATCCCTCCCTTGGAGGAAGAAGGGACTCATAGTCCCCTTTCTTCTTGGTGTATTATTTCACTAATAGATCAGCCTCAACATTGGTGACATGGGTCTTATGGTTCTTTTTGTTTCTATGTCCATATGCTCATGAATTTAGTTGTTATTGCATTTCTTAGTTTAATTCTTAATTGTAGTTTTTTATTTCTTTCCCTAACTCTTTTCCTTGCAGCTGTCCTGCTCAACAGACCCAACTGAGCTTTCAATTACCTCTATTTTTCTCACTAAGGTGACGGAAGAGGCACAACAGAGATGATGTCTTCTTTGGAGTAGAAATTTTTTTTTTCTTATAAAATTTCTTCTTTTATTGGTCTTTGTGGTTGTGGGATTCTTCATCATCATTATCCTCCTTCTTGGGATAGGGACATTTATTAGCAAAGTGTCTGATTCTGCCACAGTTGAAATATTTGAAGGGTGACTTTCCTTTATATTTTCCAAATCCTTTCGGGAGTTTATTTATAAAGTTGGCCTCTTCTACATTTGATGTGTCTGATTCATATTCAATAGACATATGTGTTGGATTACTAAGAGGAGGGGTGAATCAGTAATTGAGCAATTCAATCCTTTTTAACCACAAAATGCAAGCGTTAGATCAATGTAGAATTATCATTCAATAGTTGCAGAGTAAATACAAAATGAACAAATTCACAATGATACACATACATAGTACACCCGTGTTTTTACGTGGAAACCCAAGGCGAGAGAAAACCACATACTTATTTTTCTTATATGTATTTAAGAATTACATCCATTGGAAGCACCATCTTCCTTTGTTTTCTAGCTGCAACTGGAAGGAGGCTCCAACCCCCTAGTTTCTCAGGCTACAACCTAAGGGAAGCTCCAACTACCCAATTCTATGGCTACAACCAGAAGGAGGTTACAACCCCCTATGTTCTCTAACTACAACCAGAAGGTGGCTACAACCACTTGTCCTTGCCCCGTCCAATTGCCTTGACGTAGAAGTAGAATGATGGAATCACCTCCACACTATCAACCTGTACCAATCAACTTGTATTCAACCTGTACCATAAACAAGTGCATCAACCATGCACCAAACTGTACCAAACAACCTGTACCATAAACAAGTGCATCAACCATGCACCAACCTGTACCTCAACCTGTACCATCAACGAGTGCATCAACCATGCACCAAATATGTACCAATCATGCATCAAATACACATAAACTATTACTCATCAAGATGTACTAACATCATCAACTATACACCTATTGTATATGCCAACTCATCAACTACTTGTCTAACCCATGTACCCAAATGTAGAAACTGAATATGTCACTGAGAAACTTGTCACTGTATACTCATCAACCAATTTGATCTGATCACATATACCTCAAACACTATACCACAAATGTGTACCTCAAACCATGTGCTAGAACCTCACTGTTATACAACCTCAGTTTGTACCAATAACTTCAGCAACATAACTCAACCAAAATCCCTCAAACATGAACCGATACTAAACTTTAATAGATCTACCTCAGATCAACTCTACAACAAGACATAAACTCCCAAGAGGGCATCCAACATATTTACAAGGAAAATCCTCAACTTGATTCATAAATTCAACACTACACATATGAGAACCATACCTTTTTTGTTTCTTCTTCTAGCATTTTTTTTTCGCGCATCCACTGTCGTGATTTTTCTGCCGCACTTTTATGCTGCTGATTTTCTGCCGTGCGTTTCCTGTTGTGATTTTTCTTCTGCACTTTTCCTACCGCACTTTTTCTTCCGCAGTTTTCCTGCTGCACTATTTCTTCCGCAGTTTTCCTACCGCACTTTTTCTACTGCACTTTTCCTGCCACACTTTTTCTTCCGCACTTTTTCTACTGCAGTTTTCCTGCCGCACTTTTTCTGCTGCAATTTTTCTGCCACACTTTTTTTGCTGCACTTTTTCTGTTGTAGTTTTTCCGCCACACTTTTTTTTCCGCACTTTTCCTACCACACGTTTTCTTCTGCAATTTTTCTCTATCAATAATACCTACCCAAATAACCTTTCACAAAAATAGATATTCAATGATATTCAAGTGTTATTTGAATGAGAGACCCTTGCCTCTTATTTATACTTTTATGTAGCTTCCTCAAGGGGTTACCTTCTAAACATCTTAAACCACTTTCCTTATTTTAGGGTTAACCCACTCATAACCACTTGTCCACTTACCTTAACCACTATCCATAATTTGTACGTTCTCCATTAAATTTATTATTTAAATAATTTCTTTTACGTCCTCTTTGACTTATAGTATACCCATCACTTCACTTTATTATTTAAATAATTTCTTCTTTGCAAACACTTTGACTACGTTGACCTTTTAGGGCTTCTAGATGTCTCATGAGGGTTCTCCAACTTCACATGGCAATAAATCTCTAATCGTGAGGATTTATGTGACATTCCACATACCACCGGAAATGGCATGACATGTACTATCCATCTAAAATAGTTTTACCTGCAAATATAACAAAACTCATACCATTATTCATCAAACAAACTTGGGCCCAATACCCAAACCTTTGTGATACCGAAATTCGCTACTGAACTTTCTTCAAGGGTTGACATCAATAAAACCCAACCCAATTAATCAACAATATGTTCCTGTTTCTTCTTTGCTTTAGACGCCTTAAAGGTTGTTTTTTCTTTTGATGGTTTTTCGTTCCCTGTTCTCATCTCATATTCTAACTAGATTCTACTGATCATTCTCCCCCTTTGACAACAATCACAAAAAGGGATGTTTCCTTTAAGGGTGATACTCCCCTTGAGGTGATTCCCACCTTGTCTATGAATCTCTCCCCCTAGAATCATGCTTCTACAACCAATCATGGGAACAAGAATAACTTCCCCTATCTTCTCTACAAGATGAACAATATGCTATCACTACAATTTTATTACACTTAAAATACTATTTCTCAACTGTAACATAGATCAACTACTCAAGAATAATATGATATTCCTATAACAATACTTAGACATATGTACTAGCCATGTACCATGACATATCTGCCTCAAAACCATTGACATAACTTCTCTGAGAGAATACATAACCGACATTGTTCCTGGGTAGATGAGTGCCTGTAACAAACCATGTAATATCCTGCATAAAGTTATAACATCAAACCATGCTTCTTTCAATGATGTTAGTTATCTATTCATTCATTTGTAATCAAAGAGTCTCTTCATTTTTCTCTGCTTCAATACTCATAGGGTTATCAACAAGAGAAATCTTAAGTATTCCCTAATTCCTCCTTCCTTTATTATATATATATATATATATATATATATATATTTATATTAGAGAAGGTTCATCATCATCATCACTCTTTTGTGCACCAGAAGCTTCTTTATCCTTGCTTTGAGAATTTTCTTTCTGCATTTTCCATTTGTTGGGTAATGGATAATCTACTTGCATGACATTATCGAGTTCTATAATTGTGTCAGATTTTTCTTTAGGAGTTTTCTTGTCTTGAGCTTGATCTACTTTATATGCACAACTCTAATTTTCATATGCTTTATCAGACACTTCATCCATCATACTCCTATTGCCAATTTTATCAAATTTAGGTGGAATATCTTCATCATTTTTCTTCCTTTGTACTTTAGATTTTCTTCTCCATATCTTCTTATAATTTTCCTTAATGCTGGAGATACTTGCCTTCATGGAATATTTTGGAAATACACATTCACTAGCCTTATGACCATAATTGTTCCATTTTTGGCATTCAATATTGAAGTTTTTCAAAGTAGAAAATGAGTTATAGTTTATCTTCTCTGTATTGTACTTAGTGTTCTTATATCTTTGGACATTTATATGATTGCATTATCCATAAACATTGTAGTGTATTGCCTTATGTACAAAATTAATGAAAGATTAATGATATCCAATAAATATATATTTATTAGGGGGATTCCTTCTAGTGATTATGTTCTTCTTGTCATCTTTTACTTTAGTAGGGAGTGTTGATTTCTGTTTAAGTGGAATAATTTTCAATGGTATCATCTTTGCCTTATTATCTTATCTTCTTAAGGATCCTTTTAGAGCATCTAAGTAACTGATTGGTCTTTTGAATGATCCTTGTGATGTAGAGGTTGAGTCTTTGGTGTATCCCAAACTAGTCTTGTTGTTTGGTGACCTTTGAATATTGAGAATTTTGTCCAATAATTTTGAACTATTTTCAAATTTTGATCCCTTCTTTTATTTTTCAAATTCACCTATTAGCAACTCAATCTCAGGTTATAGCTTCTCACATACTTATTCTCTATCATTCAATTTTTTTAAAATGACTTATTCAATTCTTTTAGCTTCCAGGAGCTGGGACTTCAAATAACTAATTATCTGCTCAGATTTTTTGATAGTTCTTAATGCATCTATTTCTCTTGATTGATGTGATTCTTCAAATTCTTGAATTTGTTCCCTAAGTAGCTTGTTCTTATTTTTGTACTTTCTTAGTTCCTCCAAAGCACTAATCAATTCTTCTTCTAGATCTACTTCACCTTCACTTTCAAAGTTTTCTTAATTATCTATATTATTATTTTGAGTGGTTAGTCCCATAAATAGAAGCTCTGAATCTTCATATTCACTCATGTTTGAAGAGATGATGTCTTCTTTGGAGTAGAATTTTTTCTTTTTCTTATAAAATTTATTCTTGTATTGGTCTTTCTGGTTGTGGGCTTCTTCATCATCACTATCCTCCTGCTTGGAAGCCAAACTACAAACATATGTTGTATATGTTGGAGATACTTTCCTTCATGGAATATTTTGGCAATCTACATTCACTGGCCTTATGACCATAATTGTTGCATTTTTGGAATTCAATATTGAAGTTTTGCAAAGGAGAAAATGAGTTATAGTTACTCTTCTTTGTATTGTACTTATTGTTCTTATATCTTTGGAAATTTCTATGGTTGTATTGTCCATAAAATTTGCAGTGTACTACCTTATGTCCAAAATTATTGCAAGATTAACAATATCCAATAAATAGATATTTATTAGGGGGATTCCTTCTAGTGATTGTATTCTTCTTGTCATATTTTACTTTAGTAGGAAGTGCTGATTTTTGTTTATGTGGAACAATTTTCAATTGTATCATCTTTTCCGTATTATCTTCTCTTATTAATGATACTTTTAGAGAATATGCATAACTGATTGGCCTTTTGACTGATCCTTGTGATGTATAGGTTGAGTCTTGGGTGTATCCCAAATCAATATTGTTGTTTGGTGATCTCTGACTATTGATAATTTCGTCCAAGTTTTTTTAACTATTTTCAAATTTTGATCCCTTCTTTTCTTTTTCAAATTCACCTTTTAGAAACTCAATCTCAACTTCTATGTTATCACATACTTGTTCTCTATCATTGAGTTGTTTTAAAATGACTTCTTCAATTATTTTATATTCCAAGAGTTGGGACTTCAAATCACTGATGATCTGCTCAGATCCTTTGATGGTTCTTGATGCATTTGTTTCTCTTGATTGATGTGATTCTTCAAATTATTGAAGTTGTGATTTAAATAGTTTGTTCTTCTTTTTATAATTTCTTAGTTCCTCCAAAGAACTAATCAGTTTTGCTTCTAGATCTACTTCACCTTCACTTTCAGAGTTTTATTTATTATCTATATTATTATTTTGAGTTTTCATTCCCATAAATAGAAGCTCTGAATCTTCATCTTCACTCATGTCTGAAGAGATGATGTCTTCTTTGGAGTAGATTTTCTTATTTTTCTTATAAAATTTCTTCTTGTATTGGTATTTATGGTAGTGGGATTCTTCTTCATCATCATCCTCTTGCTTGGGATAGGGACATTTGTTATCAAAGTGTCCGATTATGCCACATTTGAAACATTTGAAGTGTAACTTTCCTTTATATTTTCCAAATCCTTTATGGAGTTTCTTTATAAAGTTGGCCTCTTCTACATATGATATGTCTCACTAATATTCATTAGACATATGTTCTTGTTTATTCTTTTCTTTAGATGCCTTAAAGGATGTTTTTTATTTTGGTGTTTTTTCGTTCCTCGTTCTCATCTCATGCACTGTAAAAATTCCATGAAGCTGATCTACTACGAGTTTGTTAAGTTGTGGTCTATCTTCAATTGTGGAAATATTGGCATAATATCTCATAGGTAATGACCTTAATATATTTTGTACATTAGGTTTATTGGTAAGTTCTTTTCATTCTTTTCATTCTTCTCTGATTGAACTAACTACCTCATCTAGCCTATGAAAGTATTCAACAATATTCTCTTCTTCTTTCATCTTCAATTTTTCAAACTGAGCTCTATAGGTTTGTAGTTTGGCTTCCTTGACTTTGATATATCCTTCATATACAACCTCCAATTTGTCCTAGATTTCCTTATCTGACTTACAATGCATTACCTTTACTCATATATAATTTGTCAATCCTCCTATAATGGCATCAACTGCTCTTGATTTGTCATTACAAATATTCTTTCCTGCAATATCCATGGCTGGAGTAGATGGTGCAGTGTAACCATCTATAACATATTTACAAACATCAAAACCAAGATCCAACAATTATCTTTTCATTCTTATTTTCCAGGGAGCATAACCACCTCCATTAAACAATGGTGCTTTGTTGGAATACATTCCCTCTTGCTGATCCATTTCTTTTAGGATCTACCTTTCAGTTGTTAGACCGTGCTAAAGTCACTCGCTCTGATACCAATTGTTGGAAATACTAAGAGGGGGTGGGTGAATCAGTATTACCTTTTTAAACAATTATCAATTACTTAGTTATTTTATTGATCACCACAATAGATCAATAATGGACTTGTATTTAAAATCAATTATGTAAATATAATTAACATGAATTACAAGGTTTTATAAAGAATAATCCGAGATAATGAAGGACACCAATCCTTTTTAGAGCACCAACTCTTGGAGACACAAATCCTCTTCTTCAAGGAACCAACCCTAGGGAGAACCAACTCCATTTTTTTAGGGATCCAACCCAGGAAGCGCCAACTCCCTTGTCTTTAGGGAACCAACCCTAGGAAGCACCAACTCCCTTGTCTTTTGGGCACCAACCCTAGGAAGAACCAACTCCCTTATCTTTAGGGCACCAAACCTAAGAAGCACCAAATCTCTTATTTTCACACTTTTACTTAGTAAAGGATATGAATCCTTCCTTGCTCCTCCCTTCCACCCTCACTATATAAGTATCTTCAGCTTTCCTTCCTGGACTCTGCTTCTGCTTTTGATCTTCTTATTTGGACTGTAGAGACACCTTTATTTCACCATACCTTTTTGTTTATATAGTATTTCAAAAAGTATGGCATTTGAACCCTCGTGTCTTTTAATATTGAACCATCACACCCTTTCATTTATTAACAACTATGTTATTTTAATAAAAAAATTTTTGTTTTACTATTATCCTTTAGGTTTATTGGGTAAACTTGATTCTTCTTTCAATCTCTTTTAATTAAGAATCATTTCCGTTAGGGACCTAGTTTATCCTATCAGTGCAGTTTTCTTGTACTTCATATACCATGTCAAATATCTATCTATGAAGGTGGTATCCAGCTGTGCTACCTTTGATGGTTCATCCATGATTCTCTTCATATGCCATGTAGAGTCACATGTAAACTAATGTTATTCTACATTTTCTTTACCCGTTCCATGGAACACAGGTAGAGTCATAGTTGTGTCCTAATTTTCCATACTCAACCTAGTGTTGTGACCTCTCGACTGACTACTAGTTGTTGGTGATGTGGATACTGATAGCGAAACTCTTGCTTGCAAAGCATTTTTGACTTAGACCTCTTCTTCACATATCTATTTTATTATCCTCTCTTCTACTCTTATCTCCACTCTTTCTTTGGTTCTTTCTTATTGATTACAAATGTGCAAGGGAAGTGGTTTAAAGAGGGGGTTCCTCCATATTCTCTTCTCATCTCTAGTGAGGGATCCCAAATATATTCCCACCTGTAGTTGTGCAATTCCATTCACAATATCTAAAGCCTCTTCTCCTTCTCGAAGGGGTCCATTTCCATATTCTACCACATTGACGCTACTACTTTGTGCCTCATCTTCCTCTAATCTGACTACATCTCTCAGTAACCAAGGGGATCTAATGTCTTCTTCTTCGACCCTAATACCACTACTCCTAGTATCCTCACTTGATACCCTACTCCTAAAGGCACATATCTTCGACAACCTATCTCCTTATGTGATTTTCTCTAGCACATAACTATCTCCTGCAGATCCTCATGATGTGATCTCCTTTCTCTTCATTCTAAGACTAACCCCTTGTCCTTTACCCCTTGCTATATTCTTTCCGCTCCTCTGTTCATATTTCATCCTTAGCTCAACTCTTCTTGTGTATCTTTTGGATCTTCTTCTCTTCTAAGTCCATTCTCTTATTACCTAATCTCATCATCTTTTGTATCCTTCACACTGGATTCATTTTCTCTCTCTCTTTTTACCCTTTCTTTCCATCCCCCCCTCTGTGCAAGGGGTCTACTTGGCCATCCTATCGGTATCCATGCACATCAATACCTTCTCTACAAACAACATCTTTATCCATAGGGGAATTTATACCAACGATCTCTTTCTAAGACCTTGTGCAAACTTTGTTTCAACCTCACTGAAAGAATCAATGTATTCAATGACAAACTCAAAGATGTATCCTTCATTTACTCGATCGAACCAAAATTTGATTTCTCAAGCCCAATTATTATCCATGGATTTCAGTCTATTGACTATAGTTTGGTACCATACTAGTGGTTCTTTGACTGCCAAAGCAATATTAATAGTTTTCTACCTCTTCAACCATTCATACAATAAACAAGGAAATTCATCAAAGTAAAATTCATGTAAATTTGTGTAAATATACCCCTATTTTTAGTGTTCAACGTAGGTCATCAAGTCCTTGGTCTCTCATTGTGCAAACTTATCTTTCTTCTCAGATAATGAGTCTTTAATTTCCTCCCAATATGGATTCCAACTCATTATTTCCCTTCATCATGCAATACAAAACCTTCAGGTCACGACAATGGAACCATTTGTTGGCTCCTTAGATTATCTCCACTGTCCTCACTAGGGGGGTTTAAAACCTAGGGTTCATCAAGCTTGACAAATAAAATCCCCAAGGTGTCGACATATTCAATCCTCAGTCTAGGACCAAATAATATATCACCCAATAAACCATGAGTATCATAGAGACCAATAGCCTTTTGTCGGATGTGAAGGGACAACGAATATAAGAAATCCTCTTGGGCACAAAGATATTCATTCATTCAAAAAAAAATATAGAGTAATAAGAATTGAATAGTAAACCATATACACATTCATATCATCACATACCTATTAGATTGTAGAGAGAAAGGAATTTTTCTTGTATTCATTGCATGACACACCCCGAACCATACACAATTGGTTGGTTGAGCCAAGGATGATACATACACGTCAACCAACAATGTCACATGTCCTACGAAATCAAGCCCTTCAAAGATAAGGTACTATGTGATGTTTCCCCACTTGAAGTTTGTGATGTTATTTTTGGACAACCTTTTGTGTGAAAAATTCATGCTATTTAAGAGTCAAGACATTGTAGTGTCATTGTCATTTTGGGAGGCCAACTCTATAGTTTACTAGAGCGATCGGAAAAATCCTTAGATGTCAATT
The DNA here is from genome assembly GCA_009831015.1 of Picea engelmannii. Taxonomy (NCBI): domain Eukaryota; kingdom Viridiplantae; phylum Streptophyta; class Pinopsida; order Pinales; family Pinaceae; genus Picea; species Picea engelmannii. The sequence goes on along the minus strand of ML778276.1, from coordinate 190,034 downwards.
TAACTCTTTAGCATACATTAACTTTCAACCTGATTCAAGAATTATAATCGTTATTGACTATTTGCATCTATCATGTGAATCCACTTACTTAACATAACTTCATTAATTTTCACAATTAACTTGTGGAATTAAAATGTTGAAATGAAGTGAAGTAAGAAGAACAAAAAGTCAAATGACACATTACACAATTTGTTAATAGAGTTCACCAAATATTTTTTCTACGTCTTCGAGCTCCCTTAATCCATGAACCACTGCGTCAATTCTTCTTTGCAAAGACTTCACTCTCCCAACCTGGGATTGGTATACAAAGGCATAAAGCTCTCACATAAAGTGGTTATCCTCATTCTCAAAGAGGTCTCACAACATGTGGCTCATTGTCCCATCTCGAGAATTACAAGGTTCTCTAAAAAATGACCTTCTGATCTGCTATAGAGAACTCAAGTGTGGATGTCACTATCAGATTCTCCTTGAAAAACTAAATTTTTTTACTGTAAACACTCTATAATTCCATATATTCTCAATTAAACTACATTACAGATTGACCCATCTCGAGACAAAATGTTTGTTCTACGGCACAACCTTAGGTGTGAATATCACCATCAACTCCGCCTTAGAAAACTGATACTTTTGACTATAAACACCCTATGACTCCCATAGATTCCCAATGGCACTGAATTGCAACATATAAAAAGACTTGACTCTAATCTCCTTGGCACATGAGCACTCCCATACAGTAGAACTCAACTCAGAGTTTTGGAAACATAAAACCCTTGTACAATAGATCTCGATTGAGAGTTCTGGCACCATAGTCGTGTGTGGTGCAATGTCAAAGGTATTGATTTAATATAATAGAGGTCGGGGGGTTGAACCCCACCTGACTCACTATATTCCCCTTTGACATGATATGCATTTCAAATAATATATTCTATGGAAGTTTTTACAAAGGGAGACATTTGGCATGTATCGACGGAGGTCGTGGGGTTGAACTCATTGGCCTCCCAACCTTTGTCACATGGTTATAACATACACATTAAATAGCATATTCCTTGCTAATTGTAACAAGGTCTATTAATGCCCTAGTTGTTAATTCATTGGTTTGTTACTCTAGAGGCATCGGGCTCGATTCCCTTCGGTCGTTATATAATTTTTTTTTTACATGGGCCATATTGGACAAATCTAGGGTGCCACATGGCACCATTTCATTGGTCCATGTGTCACTTTCCAACTGGTCCACCTATTACACAGTCACCTTCCACATCAACATCCAGTCAACACTACGTTGACCTGCTACATCAACTAGTTACACCTAGTTAGCCTGCCACATCATCTTGTCATACTACCACCTGTACTGCCATGTCAACTTGTTGTTCTGCCACGTCAATTGTCCGTACGCTTCCACAACATCTTTTGTATAGTTCCACATCATCATTTGTACAATTCCATATCAACATCTATACTACCACATGTCATAACTATATAGTTCCATGTCATCATCATTACAGTGCCACATCAACATCCATATTTCGACTTGTCATTCTTCTAGTGATTCTACGTGGCACCTCCTTTTTCCATTTTTGTCTATTTTTTCTAAAACTTTAGAAGGCCATATCTTTCTCATACGACATCTGTTTGATTTTGTTCAAATTATGTTGGAAACATCTTGTTGAGATCTATGCAATGGATTAATTTCCATCAACATATGAGACTATCAATTTTTAGCATTGTCAGATCCACCCATATCACACCTCCCCACTGGAAGAACTTTTGGACCTCCAAAAGTCTTGATTACTCAACAACTAAATAAATATCAACTTCTTCACTTTTCAGTTATTTATCTACTTCACTAATATGCACTTGAAACTGATCTCCTTCTTGGAATTGATCATTCTGGTTCTTGTCATGCCTTTTCCATATTGGATTGGCCCTCCTTTAACTGTCCTTCTACTTCCTGATGTATATGTTGGAGTCTCTGAATGAACTTCTTGTTCATCTCCTTTACTCCCTTCCCTAAAATAAAAATCCAAACATGTTTCCAAAAGAAACCATGTTGCTTGAATTTATTCTCACAAGGCATTAAGATACACATTGTTTGCACTAAATTCGTCACTAGGTGAGCAAATAAAGAGTCCTTACATGCCCAGTTGGGTCTTTCTGAGCATGACAGCTGTAGAGGAAAGGGTTAGATAAAACAAAACAAAACAATAGACAAGAATTAAATTAAAACAAACTAAAACTATGAGCATATGGAAAAAGAAATAACAAATACAAAAGACCAATATCACCAATGTTTTTAGGCTGATCAATTGATGAAATCCAAAGCACAATGAAGAAAGGGAACTGTGGTTCCTTCTTCCTCCAAAGGAAGGATCTTGAGGCCCTCACAAACTTGCTCTCCTTAAAATAAGAAAATGAGAATGATGGTGAAATAACTCCAAGCACATTCACTCAATGGAGAGGTGAATGGCTCAATGAAATGGTGCCAAAGGTGTTGTTGTCAAAGAGTGAGTCCTTAACAATATTAGCAGCATAACAATACATGAAATTCCTTGAGAAAATGATGTTTCTTCATG
>ML778276.1:153367-163461 GCA_009831015.1 Picea engelmannii | reverse complement strand
TGTGTCGGCCTTGACTGCTAACGGTTCGTGTTTCAGCCTCGTGGCGGTCTCCTCTATGTTTCAACGTTTGTACTTCTGAACTGAGTGACAGCTCCGTGTTTCAGCATCTGCATTTCTGAACTGAGTGACAGCTCCGTGTTTCAGCATCTGCATCCTCGAACTATGTAGCTGCTTCCGTGTTTCAGCATCAGTTCAACAGTGACTCTGGACAGTTCTCTGTTTCAGCACAGGCCTCAGGTGCTAATCTGCAGTTATGGGCACTTATGCACTTCTAATCAATGGTTAAGTACAAAAGTAATGTAAAATATTATGCAAAACAGATTAAGCATATAGTAAATGAGAAAGGACGTTGTATACCTTGGAATGATCAGATGGAATGATATTATGAGTCTAAATACAGGTGATCAAGGGTATAATAATGGCAAAAAGAATGGGCAAAAAGGTACAATATGTGGTCCTAACAATAACCTTGTATTGTGGTTTATTTTTTTATTTGTGCTACTATTATTATTATTACTCCTTTGTATTTGTATTGAAATGTATTGAAACATTTTTTGAGGTGCTTGAATAGGCCTGACAGCTTAAATGTTTACATGATGCGAGGTCCTCAAACAGGCCTGACAACCTAAATGTTTGCATACTACGAGGCCCTTAGACAACCTGATAGCCTTAAATGTTTATCTAAATACGCTTCTCGTAGTACATTTTTCCCCGAAATTTTCCATACAATGTTGCAGTGAATTTGGACAATATTGTTGTCCACCGCCAGTTGAATAGGCATTGTATGTTTCATCCTTCTTCTAGCCTTGGAATGCAATTTCTTCATCATTGAAGCTACATACATTTTTTACTGGTTTGGTGAGTGCTAGGGATGATTTTAAGGATGGAAATTTATTTTAAAATGTAGAAACCTTGATGAATCTTACTGATCCTTCATATGCCAACTATAAATGTTTGGTGATATTTTTGTAAAAATATTCAAATTTCTAAGGATTTTATATAGTTTTTAGAAAATTTTGGCGATTTTTAAGGTAAAATAATTTTATCCTATAGAATTTGGGCGAATCATTTTTAAAATAGCGAATCTCTTTTTGGAAAAACCATGGAAAATTAGCCCATGAGTGAAATTTAGCCCCTAAAATCATCCATGGTGAATGATTCTTCTTCGTTGGTTCATCGGTTGCTGATTATTGTTGTTGTTTGGTTCACAATTCGACCTACGCTTCTGCCTTTCATCATTTCAGAGTAAGTTTCCATGCCATACTTTCATTTTCTATTCCTGGTTTGTTGTTCAGTGTTTGCAGTTTGCAAGTAAGAATGTTTTCTTATTTCTACTGTCATGCTCGTCATATGTTTCTGGTTCCTTCTATGCTTCGGCTACAGTTTCATAATCATTGGAGATACATATCTTGTTTATTGGTTCGATGGTTGTTTATTGTTCACTGGTTCGTTGGTTTTTCAGTTGCTTGTTGTGTTTGTTTGGCTCAAGTTTACGATTTGGGGCTCTGGGGCTGCAGCTGTTTATTGGTTCGATGCTTGTTTCTTGTTCACTGGTTCGTTGGTTTTTTGGTTGCGTGTTGTGGTTGTTTGGCTCAAGTTTACGATTTGGGGCTCTGGGGATGCAGTTGGGCATGTTCGTGCTTTCTTGTTGGTTTGGTGCTTGTTGTTTTCTTTTGTTTTCTTCGACTTTGCAGGGTTGGGGTCCTACGCCGACATTTGGAGTTGTTTATATTTTTCCATGTATTATTATTATTTTTTGGGCGCTATACGGTGTTCAGCCCCTGCACCCATGAGTGGACATGCGGTTGTGTTATTTTCTGTGTCTGGCAAAGTTGAGATATGTTCAGTTGTGAGAATTTTTGGGTACTTCAGTGTTGACATGATAGAAAATAGTTGGATGAAAAATAGTTTGAGAAGTACATGTGCAATTGCAATATCCGATGTTTTTTTGTTAAAATAAAACATATGCAGGCTGCACTTTTAAACCATGTATGGTGAAATGTGCCCATATGAGAATACATGTTCTTTATCCTCTACACAGACTGGTGTGACCATGATACAATTTGTCTTGTACTTGAGATATGATATGTACAACAAAGATAATGCAAAATTATATTACCATGTCCGAAAGCATATTTGGGTAGTTTACCACGGAAAACCAAAATCTTGTATCATGGGCACAATAGTCTGTGTAGAGGATAAATAACATGTATTTCCATGGGTGGAAGAATATCTGGATAATTTTCCATGGAAAACCAAAAATCATTTAGCTATGGCCATGCAATTTCGTAATATTTGTGGCTTGTAATATATTTTGGGCAGGGAAAAAAATTATATATTTACAACTATGGATGGGGAAGAACAGAGGTTCATGTTTCTTCCCATCTTTTATTCTATTCACTAAGTCTCATTTACTGTATGTACATATTACTTGTTCTCCAATTCATATCATCTTCCATTTATGTTCATTGTATTTTGTGCGTTCCCACATTCAAACAAACAGAATAGTTGGAGAAAACGACGGAGTCTTGACTGCATCGGTTGAAGAGGAGATAGAAAGGTACATGCTTGTACTGTTATTTCATATTGCGTTGTTTTGTAGTTCATTTATTTTCTATGTATTTGTTCACCTAGTTTATTGTATGTAGATGTTGCATACCTTCCTACATAATAACTTGTCTTCATTACATGTCTTCCTACATATTAACTTCCTTCATATCTGTTGTATTTTTCTTGCATTCCTACATTTAAAAAAACATAATGGATGGAGAGGAAGATGGAATTTTTGGTGCAAATGTAGACGAGGAGTTACAGAGGTGGATACATATTCCAGTGTTCAGTATTTCATTTACTGTCTGTATATTTGTTGTTCTTGTTATGCTGCTTTGCACATTATTATTATTATTATTATTTACATGTATGTATATACTACGTATCTTTCTGCTTATTATCATGTGAATCATATTCTGTTTGTTGTTACATTGAAATAAATAGAACTATTTTTCTTAATTTTACATGTATGTCTTCATACTAACTTGCCTTCATGTCCATTGTATATTCGACATTGATACCTTGGAAGAAACATGTTGGTTGGACAGGAAGATGAATTGTTCTATGCAACAGTATAGGGTTCTGTGGTACAATATTTGAAAAGGTATACCAACTGTGCTAGTAAATTAAATATACAAACCAGGTGGGGGATTATAATATTAGACTAGAAAATGATTACTTGGCAACAATGGGCCTTTGTTCCCTCCCCATTTCTACTTTCTCCATTTTCTATTATCCATTTTTATTTCTAATTGCTCTGCTTGCTGGTCTTTCCTAAAATGCCTTGGTGCGCCGGTTGGCAGGCTAACGGGTTCACATTTATGGTCACGCTTCTTTCTTATTCCATACTTACCCACTTTGTCGATTGCGGGTGCTGGGCTGGCGGGTTCGAGATTGCTCCCCTGGCTTCCAGGGGTCTGTGATATATAGATTGGCCGTCGTGACCTGCCATTACACATTTTTCCAGTCAAAAAATTAGAGGCATACAATTTGACCCTTGGGTCCTCATGTTTCCTAAGTATATCCCTTTACACCGTATTTCGTATTCCATCTCCTTCCACCCTGCATGTGACATTAAGAACTATTATGGATAGTATACAATGCATATGCTTTTTTATTCATTCTGATGTTCATCTCCACATGATTGCATCAAAAAAAGTTGGACTAGTGACATGGCCATGAGCAGTCAATCATCCCAGACATTAGCAAACCAACAAGGCCAAAGGTAAATATGCATATATTTTGTTCCTAGTATGTTTACCAAAACAAATATCCTTGGCTATTTATTCATCTATGGCATGGTGAATATGCTTATGTCATCTGCAATACATGGTTTGTAGTTCACAAGAAGTATCAACAAGTATAAGCGAGACACCGAACATAGCACAAGTTCCGTGGACTAAGAGGTGTGGTTGCAAAAATCTGGCTCCATAGTTCATCGAAGCTATGCATCTACTTATAGATTTATGCCAGTGAAAAAAGAATACAAAAAAATAATGCACACTACCATTCACTTTAGTTTTCCTATTCAAAAATTGTTAGTAGGTCTAGACTTGTAACACCCAAAGTACTATCAATAGAGGGCTTGAACAGTCGCCGAATTGGACAAGTGTTCATTGGGGACATAATGGTCGTCTATAGCACCTACTTGGACAAGGAAAACAAAACTAGATCCATTATGCGTGCTGACATGACAGACACAGAGACCATGATGATAGTCACACTGACTATTTCTACACAACTTTTCCAGAAACATGCATAAACGATATTTCCGGGTAATGGGATATCCATTATAAATTTTAATATATTTCCCAAAACAATATATGACCGTGGTGATTGTGATCACATTATTTCTCTCAATGAAACAAGTATTGTGGAAACAATTCCTACTGTTTGTTCAGAATATCATTTCATCCCGGACGCAAATATCAACCAGCTTGCACAAAGCAATGATATTTAATGAATTAGAACCATTGGCACAACTGTCACACTGGTGAGAAAACTTGGCTCGCAACACATTCTCCATATAAAAGATAGAGATTCAGACAGAAACAAGGCAATGGTATCATTTTCCATATCCAGTTTTGTCCTTTACTTTCACATTTGCATGTATCTTGGGTAAGTTACACAAATATTGCACTGTTCCATGTTGTAGCTACAATTGTTCGATACCTATTCAAATTCGTTTTCATCAATGGAACAACAATTGCATAAAGGGAAGTTTCCACTTATGCTCTTAAAAATATAACAAAGAAAAGGGATGTTAGAGAAAGGATCTTTCGCACAACCCAAACAACATTTGTAACAGAGTTGCAAGCAGACATAGTACAGGATCTGAAGAAACTAACTAGCTGTACAACTGTTGTGTGTATACATCTACATAATCATCTGCACTTTTCTTATACAAATAACCTTCACCAAATTTATGAGGCTTGTTTTATTTATTTTTTATTTTTTGAAGGGGGGGGGGTGCAGTTGTGCATTATATTGTTTAGTGTATTAATTTATGTGCTCGCGTTTCTAGGTTGAAGGTGTTTTGGTCGCAGCGAATGCGTACTCGAGCCCCTTTGAGCCTGTATGTGAGAAATGAAACTCTCCTTCTTCTACTTCCTCTTTGATAAGTGATGATATGATTGATTTTCTGTGATGCAGTGAAAAATGTCCATATATATATAGACATTGCCTCAATGCTTCCATTCGAACCGTGGGCAATACAACCTTGCATTGTACAATTAGGCAACCTCTGTTACAAGATGTGCTTCCTAGGTTAGCAAAATTGTCATATGAAGCATACCTACAGAAAAAGTCAAGCAATGTCTACATGATGCGTGAATTTCAGATACACAACAAATTTAACTTAATTGAGGACAATGCAAAATTGCATATCGACTGAAGAAAAAAAATATATCAAGCTTTGGCAGGAAACAAAAATATCTCATGTGTCTCTGTAATATTTCTTCAACACCCAGATGAATGTTCGTCAGACTCGAGTACTTGAGAATCTAATTACAAATGCAATCAATGTTGTTATTTTGATGTTTTCTTGCATCTCCCATTAAGAATTTTGCAATGTGTCTCTGCAATATTTCTTCAACTCCCAGATACTTGGTTCTTGGTTGTATGCTTGGTCTGTCAATTTGTATATCACGGAACTATGAGTGTTATTTGGAGGAAACATAACAATAGAATTGCGATTTTTTAGCCAACTATCCCCCAAGTCTGCCTATCAATTTGTATAGCGCTGCGACACAAATGTAGTATGTGGTTTGTTTTAGCACTTTTCCTTGATCGATGAACTTGGTAAAATTAATCTCCTGGAATGATTTGAAATAAAAAAATATATACTATGTGAATTCCAATGGTTCTATCATATCAACAAGAGGCCCTTAAAATTCAAATTGGTCATTGTTATACTTGCGGTGATAGAATTTAAAAAAAAACTTTGTTTTGTTTCCTTCATTTTTTTTAAATAAGAGATTTAACATCCTTTAATAATTTTATGTAATTAAATTGTACAATATCAATATTTAATATTAATAATTTAGTATTTGAAAATAATGTTTTTAGATAATGTTAGATAGTTGATAGGGATGACCATCCGTAAACAATCGTAATCTTGAGCCCGCTAGTCCTGGAGTCCGTCTGTCAATTTGTATATCGCGGAACTCCGAGTGTTGTTTGGAGGACACAGAACAATAGAAGTGCAATGTTGACCCAGCCTACCTGCAAGTCTACCTGTCAATTTGTATATCGTGGAACTTTGGGTGCTATTTGTAGGACACAGAACAATAGAGGCCCAATTTTTAGCCCGCCAGCCCAAGAACCAGCGATCCAAAAAGTGGCTAAGTATGGAATGAGGGATCCGTACATGCTCTATAAAATATCATGTCCAAACTTTATAAAAGTACATATTTAGTATGTATTACTTGTTTCTTAGAAAATTTATAGGTTCAGAAGTTGGCGGATACATGTGTTCAAATTTCCACTTACTTTTATATTACCACCCTGATCGACCGCTTCCTCGTTTCATATTGTACACACTTTTTGGATCGTGAGTTTCCAAACATGTGAGTTTTTATTTTAAATAAGATATTTAACATCCTTTAATAATTTTATGTAATTAAATTGTACAATATCAATATTTAATATTAATAATTTAGTATTGAAAATAATGTTTTTATATAATGTTAGATAGTTGATAGGAATCACCATCCGTAAACAATTGCAATTTTGAGCCCACCAACACTGGATTCTGTCTGTCAATTTGTATATCGCAGAACTCCAAGTGATATTTGGAGGACACAGAACAATAGAAGTGGAATGTTGAGCCAACCATCCCGTAAGTCCGCTTGCCAATTTGTATATCGTGGAACTCTGGGTGCTATTTGTAGAACACAGAATAATAGAGGCCCAATTTTGAGCTCGCCATCCCGACAACCCGCGATCCAAAAAGTGGCTAAGTATGGAATGCGGGATCCGTACATGCTCTATAAAATCTCATGTAAAGTACATATTTAGTATGTATTACTCATTTTTCAGAAAATTTCTAGGTGCAGAAGTTGGCAGATTCACGTCTATAGATTTCACTTACTTTTATATCATGAGCCCGACTGACCACTTCCCCGTTTCATATTGTACAAACATTTTGGCTTGCAGGTTTCCGAATAGGTGGGTTACTGGATAGGCAGGTTCAACATTGCATTTCCATTGTTCCTCCGCCTGAAAACAACACTCGAACTTCCGCGATATACAAGTCTAATGGAACAATCATATGAACGAAAGGAAATTAAATTTAAAATTCGTCATTGTTATACTTGTGGTGAAGCTAACCGTACAAAAACTTTACATAAACATCCAAAAATTGATTTTCTTGTAACTGTTCGACGCTTCTCTTATACAAACAGATCCTGGAAACTATAAACATTGCTCATTGTATCTATTATTTGATTGAAGAACCTATTAACTTGTTTAATGCACTCCATAGTTATTGTTAAGACCATCAATGGTGCTTTCTTACAACAATTCCTGCTTCCGAAAATTTCCATTCACTTTCTCTTTTTCCCTCTGCTTTCCCTTTCTTTACTTACTTGTTTTTTGGAAAATGTCTAGGTGCGGGATTTGGCAGATTCACGTCTTCAGATTTCAATTATTAATTTTATATCACCAGCCTGACCGACCACTTTCCCATTTCATATTGAACAAATTTTTTGAATTGCGGGTCCTCGCATAGGCGGGTTCAACATTGCGTTCCCATTGTTCCGTCACCTGCAAATAACACCCTGACTTCTGTGATTTACAAATTAGCAATCAAATTGTCCTTTCCACATTGCTCTTCCATTGTTCCCCTCTGCACAAACAACACCCAAAATTCCACGATATACAAATTGACGGCCGAAATCTGTCACCTAGATACAATTTGACCATCGGCCCCTCATGTCTCCTGGGTATATCCTGTGACCCTTTTTTTTGTAACCCACCCGACCGGTTTCCATACTTGGGAATTTCTTGGAATCTGTTTCACGGGTTGGCGGGTGGATGAAATGTACAATGATTGGTTGCTCTTTACCATCACCGCTACCTTCATACTTCTTTCCATATATGCAATTATTAAGCTTTAATGCTAGTAGTTCATCGTGCAGGAACCGTTAAGATTGTCATTAATGTGTAGAAGGCCGGAGAAGATTTGTCATTACTAAGAATTAAAACAAGATTTGTGGAGAAGAGTGTTATCCTTTCCAAGTATTCATTTCAAACATGATGCAATCTCTTTCGTGCGCCGACTAGTTGGTGCCTTTAAGAAATCTCTAATTCTTAATTTCTCTTCGTCGTCACCGCCACCTTCACACTTTTTTCTAAATATGAAATTAGTGAGATTTAATGGTAACAAATCATTACGCACGAACCCTGGAAATTTTCATTGATCATCGAAAGGATCAAGGAGATATTCCATTGATACACATTAAACTAGGATTTGCGCAGGGTTATATTATCCCTCCCCAATTTTCATTTCAAACATCGTCTGGAGAAAACAAAAATTCTTGTTAACTTGTGCCAACAATTCTGTCCAGATGTAGTAAACACCTTCGGGCATGATGGCCAGAGGTTCCAGTATTCTATGGCATATTCTTACTACTCATCTCCCTCCACCTAGGAGAAAAAAAGGAGATGGTATATTGGTACCTTGAGAGATATATTTCAATCCAAAGAATTCCAAGGCAACCCTGCCTGCTCAGAAAACTTGCTCAGTTGCATTGATGGTTGGCACATAGGTTGATGCCATGGATTCCGAGTTGGAAGAAGATGATCTGATGGATGATGATACGACAATGGATGATGGAAATGTAGATATTGTTCCCACTCCTGCACCGAAATTGAAATCAACCATAACGGGTGGAACGTCCCGGCTCAGTGATGGCGGTCTTGATAACACCAAAAAAAGGAGTTTCAGAAAAGAAACCGATGTTGGATGCAATAGCCACTTTGCAGCTTGAAAGTAGGAATTCCAGAGGTCCAAATTAGTCCGCTTTGGGCAGAAGACTTTCATTGTAAGGAAATGATATGTCGATGCTCCTAGAGATATATTTCCAGCCCCAAAACTATTCAATTGCGGGGCTACTATCTTGTTCTCTAGATATAAAATTAAAATCTTTGGGAATGAGGACCAGAACCCCCACTGGTACAAGGAATATTTCTACTAGTCATATCCTCCCACCCATAATGGACTAATTTGGGCCTCTAGAATTGTACGTGTAACCTGCTTCCTTGAAGTTTTTCGACTGTGGAGAGGAGGTTTCTTATTGTGTCCTAACTTTTAGTTAAGGGATATTCCATTTTCCCTGCAACAATTTTCATCTTCTTACTCATGGGAAGCTTCTGAGAACTATCAATTTTACCACAGGATGATCCATCGAGGAGAAAACTGCAAGGATTTCCTAAAACAAAAGGCACGGTAATAAGTTTTGTATGCATGTTGAAGAGCATCTTGATGGCTCCTACATGTTGCGGATCCCATGCCTGTGTTTTTGGCAGATACGTTCAATGTTTTGGCCCAAAGAACTGGGTCCAATTTCTAAGGATAGATGTACAATGCTCAGTGTTCTTTTTTTTTTTAAATGGATTTTCTATTAATTTTTTTTTCCTTGGCATCTTGGTTGCCGCTTCTTTTCTGGATTTAACACCTCTTCTCATTGGCATGGTTCGGTAGTCTCGTAGTTCTTCGATATTGTATTTGCTTAGGTAAATTTTTCTAAAATGGAGCATCTAAAATTATATGACAATGTACTGTGTCGATCCATCAGGATTTTATGCAAACAAAAAATGAATTACACACAGTTTCAAACCAACGTTATATTCTTTTAGTAATGCAAATAGAACATAGGAATACCAAATCACAATGGTGCAGGAAGATCATCATTCTTGTTTCTAGACATGAAATTATTAAGCTTTAATGAAAACAACCCATAATGCAAGAAGTTTAATACTTAAGTTAATATGTTACAATCATGGAAGAATGTATCAAGAACACACTTACACCCACAAGTTGC
>ML778276.1:92522-153317 GCA_009831015.1 Picea engelmannii | reverse complement strand
CATCTAAAATTATATGACAATGTACTGTGTCGATCCATCAGGATTTTATGCAAACAAAAAATGAATTACACACAGTTTCAAACCAACGTTATATTCTTTTAGTAATGCAAATAGAACATAGGAATACCAAATCACAATGGTGCGGGAAGATCATCATTCTTGTTTCTAGACATGAAATTATTAAGCTTTAATGAAAACAACCCATAATGCAAGAAGTTTAATACTTAAGTTAATATGTTACAATCATGGAAGAATGTATCAAGAACACACTTACACCCACAAGTTGCAATAAAATCTAATCTTCAACAAAGCATTTGTTGACAATTACTAGAAAATGATGGTTTTGCAACAATGGGGCTTGTTTGAAACCAATTCGTGATTATGGAAATTGCCCTCTGCCTTTCTATTTTCCCACTCTTTTATCCCCTGTAATTTCTTTTTCTGGTTACTTAATCATTTTTTTTTTTCCGAAAATGCCTTGCTACATGGGTTGGCGGATTCACGCGTTTCGCCCGAGTGCTTCCCCTTTGTGTAAATTTCACTTTCCATTGTTTCGTGACCTGCAAATAGCACTCCATCTTATGCGATATGAAAATTTACTTCTGGACTCCCACATCATCTCCTCCTCTTGTTACACATTTTGCAGCAAAATGTTCCAATATATACAAATTGACACTTGGGGCCTTACGACTCCTCGGGAATCCATCACCCTATTTTGAAGCCCGTTCGACCGCTTTCCACACTTGACAATTTCTTGACATATCTTTGGTGGATCGTCGAGTTCGCGGGTTCATGAAATTTCAATTTTTTAGATGCTACGTTCAAAATTCTTTCCAAGTATATGCAATATGTATACATCTTATCCAACAACACAGAGAAAAGATCTTGGGAGGAAATGGGATATCTATTGTAGATTTGAATATAATGGACCTTCTTTTCCCTCTTCTATACTTGACAAAATTGTTGTTTCTTTTTCCTCTCTACTCTCTCTTTCTCTTTACTTAGTCATTTTTCTGAAATTGCGACTCCCACCAACCAGTAGCCATTCGATGCCTAGGCACTTTTTAGATCACAAATTCCTTGACACCCGGGCTCTATATTGAACTTCCATTGTTCCCTCGCCTGCAAATAGTACCCGGACCTCTGCCACAAGTTTCAAAATATGTTGACAAGGGTTCCCTCATGTACGACTCCCTCATTCCATACTTGGCCACTTTTTGGATCGCGGATTGTCAGGCTAGCAGGCTCAAAATTGGGCCTTTATTGTTCTGTGTCCTACAAGTAGCACCTAGAGTTTCACGATATACAAATTGACAGGTAGAATTGCGCACTAGATGGTTCAACATTGCACTTCTATTGTTCCATGTCCTCCAAACAACACTCAGAGTTCCGTGATATAAAAATTGACAGACAAACTCCAGGTCTGGCGGGCTCAAGATTGAGATTGTTTACAGATGGAAAAGTGCTAAAACGAGCCACACTCCGACCAACCGATAGCCATTCAATTCCTAGGAACTTTTTAGATTGTGAATTCCTGGACACTCGGGCTCTATATTGAACTTCCATTGTTCTGTCACCTGCAAAAAACACCTGGTCCTCCACCACGGGTTTCAAAATAGGATGACAATGGTTCCCTCATGTACGACTACCTCATTCCATACTTGGCCACTTTTTGGATCGCAGATTCTCGGGCTGGCAGGATCAAAATTGGGCCTCTATTTTTCTGTGTCCTACAAGTATCAGCTAGAGTTCCGTGATATACAAATTGATAGGATAACTTGCGCTTTGTCTAGCTCAACATTTCACTTCTATTGTTCCATGTCCTCCAAACCACACTTGGAGTTCCGCGATATACAAATTGAAAGACGGACTCCAGGGCTGGCAGGCTCAAGATTGTGATTGTTTACAGATGGAAAAGTGCTAAAATGAGCCACATACTGCATTTGCATCACAGAGGTTATATTAAATGGAAAAGCATGTCCTCTATAGTTCTGTGTCCTACAAACAACACTCAGAGTTCCACACTATACAAATTGACAGGTGGACTTGCAGGCTGGCTGGCTAAAAAAATGCAATTCTATTGTTCTGTGTCCTACAAACAACACTCGGAGTTCCACAATATACAAATTGATAGACAAAGCATACAACCAAGAACCAAGTAAACTCGCAGATCGTATTCCTAGTTGTTTTGTTTGTGCTCGCCACCTTCGCACTTCTTTCCAAGTATATATCTTGGCAGGAAATGGGATATCTATTACAGATGTGAATATATTATCCCTTCTTTTCCATCTTCTATGCTTAGCCAAATACACATTTCTCTTTTCCTTGAAATTTATCTTTCTCGTCACTTATTCATTTTTTCAAAAATTTCTAGCTGCGCAGGTAGGCAGACATGAGGGTTCACGTTTGCACTCATGCTCTTATATCGTGACACTGACCGACTGCTTCCTCATTCCATAACCAGTCACTTCTCCAATTGCAGATTCCTGATAGGTGGGCTCTATATTGGAATTCTATTGTTCCATGACCTGCGAACAATGCCATGACTTCCGCGATATACAAATTTACAACTGGGCTCAGATCATACTGTCTTTCGTTTTAGAGTCTACCTATCATGCCCTCTTTCGTGGTACACATTTTGCACTGAAAACTTCCGAGAGATACAATTTAATCGTCAGGTCCTCACGTCTTCCGTGGACCTATTGTAACCCCATTTTGAAGCCCGTCTCTCCGCTTTCCATACTTCGCCATTTCTTTGAATTTCTTTCACGGATCGTTGGCTTGGAAGGTTCAAGAAATATCCAATTCCTAATCATTATTTCCTATGCCCGTGCCCTTTTGAAATTAGAAATTAGAAATTATATATAATATATTATATTTAAGTATGCAATTAGCAAGCGTTAATGCTAAACCAGGATTTGAGGAAATCTCCCATTAATACGCATAAAACCAAAATTTCTGGATGGTTATATTATCCCTTCCGATTGTTAATTTCAAACATCATGGAATGTCATTTGCGCATCGCTGGGTTGGTCCGTTCACAAAATATTCAATCCTCGATTCTGAAAACAAGTCCGACCAACCATTTCCCTACTCCATACTTAGCCACTTTCCCATAATTTCACAAATATACAAACCGACCGCTGAATTGCCCCATCGTGCTCTCTTCCGTTTTATATGTTTTGTAGTAAAAAATTCCAATACATAAAATTTGACCGTGGGACACTCGCCTCTCCTAAGTATCCCCTGTAACGCCATTTTGAATCTTGTCCTACCGCTTTTCAGACCTTTCCATTCATTCCTTTCTCTCCCTCGTCTCCATGAACTTGACACTTCTCTATAATAATTATATATATATATATATATATATATATATATATATATATAGTACATTTTGCACTGAAAACTTCCGAGACATACAATTTGACCGCCGAGTCCTCATGTCTCCCGTGGAACTATTGTCACACCATTTTGAAGCGCTTCCATCTGCTTTCCATACTTTTTCATTTCTTCGAATTTCTTTTGCGGATCGTCGGGTTGGCGGGTTCAAGAAATATCCAATTCCTAATCGTTGTTTCCTGTGCCCATGCCCTTTTGCAATTAGCAATTAGAAATTATATATAAGATCTTATTTCTAAGTATGCAATTAGCAAGCGTTAATGCTAAACCAGGATTTGAGGAAATCTCCCATTGATACGCATAAAACCAAAATTTCCGGATGGTCATATTATCCCTTCCGAGTGTTAATTTCAAACATCATGGAATGTCAGTTGCACATTGTCGGGTTGGTCCGTTCATGAAATATTCAATATTAGATTCTGAAAAGGAGTCAAACAGACCATTTCCCTCTTTCATACTTAGCCACTTTCCAAGAATTCCGCAAATATACAAACCGACCACTGAACTGCCCCATCATGCTCTCTTCCGTTTTACACCTTTTGCAGTCTAAAATTCCGATACATAAAATTTGACCGTGGGACACTCACCTCTCCCGAGTATCCATCGTAACCCTATTTTGAATCCCATCTGATTGCTTTTCATACCTTTCCATTCGTTCCTTTCTCTCCTCCGTCTCTGTGACCTTCGCACTTGTCTATAATAAAAAAAATGTTTTAATATATGTATATAATAATAATAATAATAATCTATTTTTAAGGTCACAACCACGACACACCAAATTGGTGTATGAGACCCCCTTGTTTGTGGGACAAGGGACCCCCCTCTGCCCAATGATTTTACTGGTATGTGATTACTGACATTTAATTCTAACAACTCATTGTGCAGGAACCATATAGATTGTCATTGATGGGAAAAAGGATCGAGGAGATCTCCTATTAATAAAAATTAAACCAAGATTTGAGGGGGGTTATATTATCCCTTCCGAGTGTTGATTTCAAGATCATGAAATGTTGTTTGCACGTCGTCGGCTTAGCATGTTCACGATTTCCCATTCATAATAATTTAACCAAGATTTTGCGGAGATTTATATTATCGGCTCCAACCGTTCATTTCAACCATCGTCTGTAGAAAACCAACGTTCTCATAAACATATGGAATCAACTTGAAAACTGTTATTTGGAGATACAATGAACATATTTGGGTGTGAGGAGAAAAACATACAGTGGTCCAGGGCATATTCTTATTACTCAACCCCAGCCGCCTAGAATGAAGTAATTTGGACCTTTGGGAACCACTGCGGGACCTCTCTTTTGTTTCTTTGTTACCTCGGGTTTTTTCGCCAGATATTAAGATTGTCAGAGCCAACATTGACGTTCAGAGGAGAATATTGAAAAAGGTTCCTAGAAAAGCATAATAATGGGTTGGACCTCTTGCCCCATTTATTGGAAGACCCGATTGTAGTTACTGAAGATATCACAAGCTTGCATGTTAGTTCATTTAGAAATCCATTCCATGAAATTGCTTGGCTGTTTACAAGAATAACAGGACAAGAGTCCACAACAACTGTTTCCCGAATGGCTCTTTATATTTTGTATTTCACAGTCAAGGAACAAACCATTTTTTATTAGTGCAAGTTAATTTCCCATGAAATATGTTTCCAATTGTCAAGCTTCAAAAGGGAAAATAAATTTTATATGTCATCCTACTTAGTTTTTGCGATAACATATTGCTTCCAGTTTCCAGAACTGTCTCTGTCCAAGAATGTCAACTAGGAATTCAAACTAGTAACGTTCTGGTACCAGGCCTTGTGGAAGCATAAGGCTTCCCACTATTTTTATGAGATTTGTAATGGCTTCGTGTATTTTTTCAAAGTTTTGTTGTTAGGAGAAGATTCTCCCCGCATATCTGAACAAGCAACTAGTTTTTTGGACAAAAAGGGGACACTTGAACATTTCTATAATTACACTATGATAAGGATTTTTGGCTCTAGGGAAAAACCTGCTCTCCTTCCATGTCACATTACAGACATAATGTTTGTTGCAGAAGTAGCACGACAATAAAACTATTGGTTGCATCTATTCCAAGAGAAGAGCAAAAAAAACAGTTCATTCCTATGCCTTGGAAAGTCGGGGACTTCGTGTTAAAGAACTCCAAAAACATTGAAGAATTCGTAGCACATTCTAGCAAATTCAACCTGAGATATGATGAAAGACTAAGAGGGTTTGACCCCGCTAAAAATTTTCGACAACATTTACAAACACTTGGCTTCGGAAATTGTTTTTTCAAAAAACACCTGTCCGAAAACAGAGACACTGGCGAAAACTCTCTTTCTTCTGATGCTGACAACCTAGACACACTGCGAAGCATCACTAAATTGTATAGGCAACAGGGAAAAGGCCTCGGTGACAAGAGTGTTCAATTGACGAATAACACTCCAAAAAGTATGACATCCTGGAGCATCTCTCTAACAGCCCATCACAACAACAAAGAAACTCAGAGTTCTTCAAATGGAGGAGGAGATAATGACCCTCCTCACTCTAAAATTGATAGTTCTCACAAGCTTCCAGTAGACAAGAAGAGAAAAAAAAATGTGGGACAGGCGGAAGAGCCCGAAATTCAGAGTGAGAACATGGAACTTGAGCTTGATATGGATAGCGTACTTCGCTACCTTGGTCATTCTAGAGACACCATCCAACATAGTTATCCAATGGGCATATTTGATATCAAATTTTTTGACGAAGATGAATTCTTCGTGTTCCAGAGCGCTGTTTTTGACAGCCAGTCCAAAAAATTGATTATTGAAAAAACAAATTTAAAAAATAAGAAAGGAAAATATCATTAAGAGGTTAACCTTGTGAACATGTGGCTGTCCCAAATTTTTCAACTTCACATAGTGAGTGGAGATTCACTTCATTATTCCATTGGAGGCATCGAGGCTGAGAATGTCAGACTGAAGGACCAGTTCAAGGAATTGGAAGCGGATTTGATTCCTATGCCATTGCTTGCCAATCCTTTGGCAATAGCCATTCCCGCCACCCCTACAGCCAAGTTAAAAGGATCCTCCAGCCTCCTTGCATCCTGTAGAGGATATGTGGAGAATAATATCAAGAAAAGAATGGAATTGGTTACTGAGGCATGGGAAACATCACAAACCATGACTTCCCTTGAAACCAGGGCACACAGTTTGCTCAAACATTTGTAATGGCAGAAGTGTCCTTAGACACACACTTTTATTAAATAGGAAAAAAAATTACATATGAGAATTTGCAAGAGTTTACACCCGAACAACTCAACACTCTTGCAATGAGCTATATATAAGCTGAATGTCCTAACAAACTCTAGTTATGGATCACTTATTAAATAAACAAGTGTCCATTTACAATAAATTCTATCTTAACAATCTTCTAACTATACTCCTAATTTTGAGCCTAATATGCGACACCTTTCTAGAGTCATATATTTTACAACAATATTCTATTTCTAAATGTCTCCATTTATTAATTAAATATTCTAGATTATTAATTAAATATTATAAATTAATAATCATTTTATTCTAACTTTTAAACTATGATATTTGTATTTTGGATCATCTAACATTCCCCCCTATGATCCAAAGATACATTACAACCGATACCATGTTCATCCCTGAACTTAGTAAATTTTATTCTGCCAAGAGGTTTCATAAAAATGTTGGAGATCTAATCTTCTGAAGGACAAGAAATTGGCTTGATGACATCCTTTGCAATGCGTGATCTGATATGATGATACTTGGTGTCCACATGCTTTGTTTTTGAATGAAAAAATGGATTCTTGGAAAGCTTAATGGCTGACTGGCTGTCGATGAACAATTATGTAGCTTTTGTTTGAGAAATACCCAAGTCCTGCAAAACTCTGCATAACCAAACAATTTCACATGTTGCTTCCCATGCTGAGATGTATTCTTGTTTTGTTGTAGAAGTGGCAACTGTAGTTTGTTTATTACAATTCCAAGGCATTGTTGTTGAACCCATGTTCATTAAATAACCTGATGTTGATGCTCGATCATCAATGCTTCCAGCAAAGTTGGCATCTAAAAATCCACCAAGTACAAAATTTTTAGTCTTTTTGTAAAGAAGACCAAAATCTTTTGTTCCTTGGATATATCGAAGAACTCTTTTGGATGCTTTCCAGTGGCTGTCCCGTGGTTTCTGCATAAATCGTGAAAGAATACTGATTGCATAATATAGATCTGGTCAAATGTTTGTCAAATAAATAAAGCTACCAATCAACTGTCTATAAATAGTGTTGTCTACCATTCCCCCCCCTTCAAATTTTGAAAGTTTCAAGTGTTGTTCCATAGGGGTAAGAGATGGTTTGCAATCCTGCATTCCAAATCACTGAATAATTTTTGCTTCATACTTACTCTGAGAAATGAAAATATGATGTGGACATTGGAATACTTCAATTCCAAGATAGTAGTGAAGGAGTCCCAAATCTATCATATTAAAACCTACATGTAACTCCTTTTTCACCTGTGCAATATAGTCATCATTGTTTCCTGTAATGATCAAATCATCTACATACATAACAAGAATCACCAGATATGGAACCTATTGACAGATATACAAAGTATCATCAGATTCACTTCATTGAAAACCAATTTTCCTGAGGTATTCATCCATTTTGGTATACCAATCTCGGGGAGCTTTCTTTAACCCATATAAAGCCTTAATTAATTTACAGACTTTATGTTCCTGCCCTGCAATTTCAAAACCTTGTGGTTGTTGCATATATACATCTTCCTATAAGTCTTCGTTGAGAAAAACACTTTTTACATCCATTTGATGAACTTTCCAACCTTTCTGAGCAACCAATGCAAGTGTTAATCAGATGGTATTTGATTTAGCTGTAGGAGAAAAAGTTTCCTCATAATCAATGCCTTCATGCTGCACAAAACCTTTTTCTACAAGTCTTGCTTTATACTTATCAATTTATCCATGTTGGTTGTATTTAATTCTGTAAACCCATTTGCATCCGATGGGTTTAACACTTGTAGGTCAATCAACAAGTTTCGAAGTGTTGTTATCAATTACTTCTTAATACTCTTCAACCATATCCTATTGCCATTCTTTATGTTTTACTGCTTCTTTGTATGTGGAAGGTTCAGTAAAATCATTTGCTACCAAGGAAAAAATTCCTTCACTGTTGTGTGATCCCCTGGTTCCTGTTTTATTCTGCTCATCAGGCCTTCCATCTTTCAAAATTTGAACTGCCCATTTAGGTAGTTGATGTTCACTTGTTTGGGGATTTGAATTTACATTATTGTAAATTGGATTAATGTAAATTGATGTTTGTTGATCAGTTGAAGATTCTGGAGGCGCGGAATCATTGTCAGATGAGATACTACTGCTAGGAGAGTCTGATGAACTGCTGGAAGACCCATATGGTGTTGTTGAAGTAAATGGACTTGATGTATAATATTCAACTGAAAGAAAATCAAGTTCATACCAATTAGGTGAATTTGGTTGACTTTGCATTTTTCCTTTTCTTTGAT
This sequence comes from Picea engelmannii, assembly GCA_009831015.1. Lineage (NCBI taxonomy): Eukaryota > Viridiplantae > Streptophyta > Pinopsida > Pinales > Pinaceae > Picea > Picea engelmannii. Next base: position 144,385 of record ML778276.1, on the reverse strand, counting down.
TTCCTTTAGTTTCTAACTTTTGAAGAAGACTTTCTATTTCTTTAGCACTCTTACTTTCAGTTTCATTACTGCATGCAATTTTGAATTCAAATTATACATATTCGAGGTTGCCTACCTCTCCATAACAGAAATCTGAGACGATGGCCAAATCAAATAATTGGGTGGACAAATCTATCATTTATGAAATAGCAACAGGTTTATCTGTCCATTCCATTCTATAGAAGACATCATGTAGATAAGTAGCTGGTTAAGGAGGACCAACATATGGGAGATTTCCTTCTGACGGACAATCTTTAGGTTTACATGCATCCAGTCACCCATATGTGGATATTTGTCTTTGAAGGGATGTAACAACTTCAAAGCATTTACCAGAACAACATTTTCTTTGTGGTTTAGTTCTATTTCGATGCGCACACACCACAATTTTTTTTTATTGGTTTGAACTTTATGCAGTAATTTTGTTTCTTGGGTAACAAATTTTTGTAACTCAAAATATTTTTACTTTGAGGGGGGGTAAATTTGCAAGAACATTGTAAAGAGTAAAATTTTGAAAGTTACTTGAAATTTGACTAGAGCCAAGTGCCAAGCTCAGTCATTTTTCTCCTGTTTCAACGACTATATGAGGGTCAAGGCCAAGCCCTGATAGATCATTTTTTTTGTGTGTGAATGCGTCTGGTGTGTTACTCATCTTAATATATTTTGCTTGATTCTTTTTTGGTGTGAATATTCAACACTAAAATGTCGAAGTTAATTAATTTCTTCTCTGACTCCGATAAACTTGAAGGCACAAAATCATACAAGACATGGAAACATCTCATTGAAAGTACTCTCATTTACAATGAACTTTGGTGTGATATATGTAATGAAGATACTAAGAAAAATAAGCCTACAGATGCAGTTACATTAGCAAAATGGGAAGTTAAAAATGCCAAAGCATTAACACTCATTAAATCTTCAGTTAATGATGAGATGTATGTTCACATTGAAAATACTACTAATGCGTGGTCTTCTTTGAAAGTTTTTAAGGATTTATTTGATACTCAGCCTGAATCAAAGAAAGTTGATCTTCAATTAAAGTTACTCCAACAGAAATTAATTGAAGGAGGTGATGTACATGAATATATTTCCAGACTTAAGAACATTAAGCCATAAATACTAAATGTTGGTTTTCAAGTGGTAAATGATAGTTTCATGACCACAATTTTAATTGCTGGATTGCCTTCTTCCTATACACATTTTTTGGAAACTTTAAAAGTAACTGGAAAGTTAGACAAGCTTACGTTTGATGAGCTAAGTGAAATGCTATCTCAACACAACAAAACTTTTGGAAAGAAAAATCAAGTGGGGGAAGATGTTTTTTTCACAGAGGCTAGCACAAGTAAATCTTCATCTGACAGTTCTAGAAGCAGAGGAAGAGGACATTTTGTACAAGGTCATGGTTGAAGCCAAAGTAGAGAAAACAATTTTTCAGACAGGAGCAATTTTCAAGGCAGAGGAAACAGTCAAGGCATAGGGTATTTTCAAGGCTGAGGAAATAGTCAAGGAAGATGGTATTTTCAAGGAAGAGGAAATAGTCAAGGCAGAGGCTATTTTCAAGGCAACAATCAAGGCAGAGGAAAAACTCCACACAGAGGTCAAAGCAGAGGCAGAGGAAAACATTCAGGCAGAGGAAGATATTTAAGTCAAATTGTTTGTAGAAGATGTAACAAAGTTGGTCATTATGCAGAAGATTGTCGAACTTCCATTGACAAAATTTCCATGTTTCATCAAAACACAACACAGTTTGCAAATGATTGAGTTGATGATGGTTCTGAATATGTCTTTACCTCATCTTCAACATTAAAGATTTCAACTGATTTTCAAAGTGATTATGAAGATGCTTGGATTCTAGATTTAGGAGAATCTCAATACATGACTTTCAGACGTGACTTCTTTTGGAATTTTCAAGAAAGCCATCTTAATTCCGTCTTTCTTGCAGATAATACCAAACATACTCCTTATGGAAAAGGTGTAGTTAAAGTTTATTTACCTGATATTGGAGAAAGGATGATTTCAAATGTATGGTATGTACCCACCTTTAAAAAGAATTTGTTCTCTTTAGTCACAATTCAACAAGCAGGACATCAGGTGATTATGGAAGATGGATTAGTTAAGATTAATTTAGTCAAACGGAATATGAAAACAATGATGACAGGTTATGAAGATGGAAAACTGTTAAGGATGAAAGGGACAATTATTCCAAGGCATTCAGACTTTGCAGGAGCAGTAAGTATAGGTATTTCACCTATAATATTATGGCATGTGAGATATGGACATATCAATTTTGAAAGTCTCTCTCAATTTAAAAAACAAGGGATGGTTAAGGGACTTCCAACTTTCAAAAAGGAAAATTCAAAATGTGAAGCATGCATTTATGGTAAACAAATTCGAGAGAGTTTTCCAACAAGTTCATGGCGTGAAAATAGGCGGTTGTAGCTAGTTCACAATGATGTTTGTGAACCACTAGAAACTTCTTTAGGTGGTTGCAAATATTTTTTACTCTTTATTGATGATTTCAGTAGAATAACTTGGGTTTACTTCTTGAAGAAAAAGTCAGAATTATTTGAAAAGTTTAAGATTTTTCGTCATCTTGTTGAAAACGAAGTTAAAGAAAAGATCGGCACTCTCACGACAGATAATGGAGGGGAATTCACTTCTAATGAATTCAAAACTTATTGCATAGACAATGGGATAAGAAGAAATCTTACAAATTTCTACACTCCTCGACAAAATGGAGTCGTAGAAAGAATGAATCGCACCTTGTTAGGAATGGCAAGATCCATGTTAAGCCTTAAAAAGTGAAGTTCTAGATATTGGGAAGAAGCAATCCATACAACTATCTACTTAAGGAACAGATCTCCAACTGCTTCTTTGGACGTAATCACACATTATGAAGCATGGTTTGGTTTCAAACGTTGAGTTAAACATCTCCAAGTTTTTGGATTAGTATGTTATGCCTTAGTTCCGAAAGAAAAACGAACTAAGCTTGACTCAAGAAGCTTGAAATGCACAATGATTGGGTATTCTGATGAGAAGAAAGGGTACCGACTTTTTTCCAATGGAAAATTTATTGTGAGCAGGGATGAATTTTTTGATGACAAGAATGCGAGGAACGATCTCTTTTCTACAAGATTTTTCAGCTCAAAAAAAAATAGAAGCTGAAGTGGCTGAATAGAAAGTTGTTGAAGTAGACAGGTTGGAGCATTTCAATTTCTTATAATTGATGGCTTCGAGATTGACTGAGAAGAAAATCCCTTCATACATTCCAAGTGCGGAATTTCTAATAGCAGAAACTCACTTCATACATGCCAAAAACCTTGATACAAATCGGAATTTCTAATAGCACATACACGACCTAAATGTTGACGGGTACTCGATTGAATTTGTCGAAATTCAATGGAAGATTGGTTTTTGTACCCCTTCCATTATAGCGACGGGATATCACTGGTACTCGGTCTTTACTAGGAGAGGCAACAACTGCCAAAAGCTAGGATTCATTGCATTCAATTTTAAGATGAATTCATAGTTGAGACCTGATTGTCTTTTTGTCTTTTATGGGTTAATTGCAACAGATTTTCCAATTAATCAATTCTCTCACAACCTAGAGGTTCATCAATGATCCAGAATATTTTTGGCACGAAATGAGATCGGAGATATAATAAAGAAATGGATAGAGATATCACAGATATTCAATAATATAACAAAAATATATCAGAGATTGAACCATAAACACAGATATACAGTAATACATGATTTCTATTAATGAAATAAATGTACAAAGACTATAAAATATAGAGTGAAAGACTCGATAGAATGGTGGCAACTTATCTCTAAGAAGAGATGTGACGGCTACTCGCATTCGCAAGAAGATGATTACAATGAGGCTCTGAAGGACTTTTTAAAATAAACAAGAATGTGAAAAGTCCTAGACATCCAAAAACCTAACCCTAGGAGATGAAGCGCCAAAAGTCATATGGGCCCCATTTGGGTAAGTTAGTACATCAACTTCCCGGGGTCGTAACTTTTGCATACGATCTCCGTTTTAGGCGTACAATAGCTTGTTGGAAAGGTATCGTCAAGGAGATTCATTTTGGGGGATCAATTATACATTTGGATATTATTGAGAACCTCTATCTTGAAAAAACTTTATTTGGGCCCTCAAAATGGCCTCGGAAGTTAAAAACTACTAAAAATAGTAAATTGCCGAATTTGCCAGAAAACCGTTTTGAGTCAGTCAGAAAAGGTGGGTGGCCATCGATATCTACTTGGATCAATTCTCCCTCCTTAGGAATCAATGGTATCCATTGCGTTGAGTTCCCAAGGGAGAGGGAAAAACATTTGTTGAATCTACATCTTGGTGAGCTGCTTGCCTTGCTGGAGACGTCGCACTGCTCGGTTTGTGGAAGTCTGTCATGAACCTGTTGAGGTTGAGGTTGTTCAACAAGTCAAGATACATGAGAGGATGGTGAGAATAAGGAATATTTTTTATTTTCTCCAACCTTGTCGACCTGTTTCTGTTGGATAGAAGGTGCCTTGGGTGAAGCTGTAGTGGTTGCAGTGTCCTTCTGTTCCCCTTTTGAATAGATTGTCAAGAAGCTGAATTTGGTAGTAGGAGATACTACCTTGTGACACTTTTTAGGTGGAACAATATTCGAAACTACCTTTGGTATTTTGTAGAGATGACCCCCCAGAGAAATAATGACACTATGGGGTCGAGACTGATAAACAGTGTGGTGCTTCCACATATATGGTTGGCCCAACAGAACATCACAGAAATCTAGTGGGGAAACATCACATAATACCTCATCCTTGAAGGGTTGGATGCCATATGAAAATCGACATTGTTGGCTCACATGAAGATCTCATCCTTGGTGAAGCCACCAAATGTTGTATGGTTGCGGGTGTGCTGTTGTCAATAATCCCAACTGTTTGAAGACCTATGTTGAGATGAGGTTTTTCTGGCTTCCGCTATCAACAATAAAATTCACTAGGGTCCCCTTCACACACATCTGTGAATGAAAAAGGTGCTCCCCCTCTTCAGGATCTGTTGGCTCTTCTGGTTGATTTGTTGCGGTCGCGACAATAGCAGTGGGGTCTATGTCAATGATCTGTCCTTTACCGGTATTTTCAGAATCAAATTCTGAATCAGGGTTCGTCTCCTTGTCTTTGGTCTCGGCCACCAATGACTGTTTTGAGCGACATTCATTAGTGTTGTGCCAGGGTATTTTGTGGAAATCACACCATTTTCTGGTGTCCTTATTTGTCTTCCCGTGACCCTTTTTTTCATGTGGCTTGGACTAGTTTTTAGGAGATTGTTTGTTTGGGACATCTTTGTCATACTTTGGTTGTTTCGGATTTGCAGAACCAAAATCTCATTTGTTCTGGTGCTTAAATTTCTTCTCGATTTTAACAACATATCGATAAGCAACACCGAGTGATGAGATGTCCAAAAAATCCATTTTAGTTTGGATGTATCTGTGTAGAGCCCAACGGTATTTCAGAACCAAATGTCATTCAGAGTCTTTGATACCTAGCTTGGTGTGAAAGGTATGGAAGGTATTAGTGAAGTCCATAACTTCTTGGCCCCTCTCTTGATGCGGTGTGATCAATCTCATGTACTGGTCCTCATAGTTTCCAATAGGGTAATATTGTTCCTTTACCGCATCCACAAAAAAATCCCAAGTGGGATCGACCCCATATATTTAAGACTCCTCTATGGAACTATGCTCCCAATAAGTTTCCCACCAATGTTTGACATGGGGAATATCTTTAAGGAGTGCGAAGGTCATCTTTTCTTTGTCAGAAAATTTGTGAACAAAGAAATAACATTCTAGCATATTTAACCATTTGTCTAGGGCTTCTGCATCTATCTGTCCTTGAAATACAGGAATATCAAATTTAATTTGTACCTTGAAAGACGAGGTGCCTCCAAAGTGGTCGCTTGATGAAGATGTTCCTGTTGCTATCGGCAGGCGTTGAAGGATGTGGGAAAAATTCTCCATCATTTCGTCCCTCTGTCGCGTGAGAGATTGCTCAAGAAACAGACTGATAGGATCGTCTGCTCCATCGTTTTTATTTTCTTCCGCCATTGAGGATTTCTTGGGTGTGTGAGAGCGATTTTCCTCAAGAGAGACAAGATTGAGACCCAAATTTCTATACTCAGACCTCGTCGGAGACATGCACTGAAAAAACGACCAAGAACAACCTGCTCTGATACCACTGATCTGGATTATTTTCGGCACGAAATGAGATCGAAGATATAATAAAGAAATGCAAAGAGATATCACAGATATTCAATAATATAACAAAAATATATCAGATATGCAACCATAAACACAGATATACAGTAATAAATAATTTCTATTAATGAAATAAATGTATAGAGACTGTAAAACACAGAGTGACAGACTCGATAGAATGGTGGCAACTTATCTCTCAGAAGAGATGTGATGGCTACTCGCATTCGCCAAAAGATGATTAAAATGAGGATCTGAAGGAATTTTTACAATAAACAAGAGTGACAAAATTCCCAGACATCCAAAAACCTAACCCTAGGAGATGAAGCGCCAAAAGTCATGTGGGCCCCGTTTAGGTAAGTTAGTACATCAACTTCCCGGGGTCGTAACTTTTGCATACGATCTTCGTTTTAGGTGTATGATAGCTCGTTGGAAAGGTATCGTGGAGGAGATTCATTTTGGGGGCTCAATTACACATTTGGATATCATTGAGAACCTATATCTCAAAAAACCTTCATTTGGGCCCTCAAAATGGCCCTGGAAGTTAAAAACTACTAAAAATAGTAAATTGCCGAATTTGCCAGAAAACCATTTTGAGCTAGTTGGAAAAGGTGGGTGGCCACCGATATTCACCTGGATCAATCCTCCCTCCTTAGGAAGCAATGGTATCCATTTCTTTGAGTTCTCGGGGGAGAGGGAAAAGCATTTACTGAATATGCATCTTGGTGAGCTGCTTGCCTTACTGGAGACGTCGCGCTGCTCAGTTTGTGGTAGTCTGTCACGAACCTGTTGAGGTTGAGGTTGTTCAAAAATTCAGGCTACATGAGTGGACGATGTGCAGAAGGAATCTTTCACTTTGCTGCAATCTTTTCGACCTGCTTCTATTGGATAAAAGGTGTTTGGGGCGAAGCTGTAGTGGTTGCAGTGTCCTTCTGTTCCCCTTTTGAACAGATTGTTAAGAAACTGAATTTTGCAGTATGAGATACTACCTTGTAGAACGTTTTAGGTGGAACAGTAGTCGAAACTACCTTTGGTATTCTGTAGAGATGACCCCTCAATGAAACAATGACACTACGGGGTCGAGACTCATAAATAGCGTGGCGCTTCCACATATATGGTTGGCCCAAGAGAAAATCATAGACATATAGTGGGGAAACATCACATAATACCTCATCCTTGAAGGGTTGGATACCATATGAGAATCGACATTGCTAGCTGACATGAAGATCTCGTCCTTGGCAAAGCCACTTGATGTTGTACGGTTGCGGGTGTGGTGTTGTCGACAATCCCAACTATTTTACGACCTCTGCTGAGATGAGGTTCTTCTGGCTTCTTCTATCAACAATAAAATGCACCAGGGTCCTCTTCATCCACATCTGTGAATGAAAAAGGCACTCCCCCTCTTCAAGATTTGTTGGTTCTTCTGGTTGAATTGTTGCAATTGCATCAATAACAGTGGGGTTTGCGTCAATGATATGTCCTTTGTTAGTATTTTCAGAATCATATTATAAATCAGGGTTCATCTCCTTGTCTTTGATCTCAGCCACCAATGACTGTTTTGAGAGACATTCAACGGTGTTGTGCGAGGGGTTTTTGTGGAAATCACACCATTTTCCGGTGTCCTTCTTTGTCTTCCCATGACCCTTCTTTTCATGTGGCTTGGACTGGTTTTCGGGATACTATTTGTTAGGGACGTCTTTTTCATACTTTGGTTGTTGCAGATTTGCAGAACCAAAATCCTGTTTTTTCGGGTGCTTAAATTTCTGCTCGATTTTAACAGCATATTGATAGGCAACACCGAGTGATGAGATGTCCAGAAAATCCATTTCAGTTTGGATGTATCTGTGTAGAGCCCCATGTATTTCAGAACCAAATTTCATTTGGAGTCTTTGATACCCAACTTGGTGTGCAAGGTATGGAAGGTATTGGTGAACTCCATAACTTCTTGGCCCCTCTCTTGTCGCAGTGTGGTCAATCTCATGTATTGGTCCTCATAGTTGCCAATAGGGTAATATTGTTCCTTTACCGCATCCACAAAAAATTCCCAAGTGGGATTGACCCCATATATTTCAGACTCCTCTATGGAACTCTGCTCCCAATAAGATTCCCACCAATGTTTGACATGGGGGAGAGCTTTAAGGAGTGCGAAGGTGATCTTTTCTTTGTCGAAAAATTTGTGAACATAGAAATAACCTTCTAGCAGATTTAACCATTTGTCTAGGGCTTCTGCATCTATCTGTCCTTCAAATACAGGAATATCAAAATTAACTTGTACCTTGAAAGGTGAGGTGCCTCCAAAGTGACCACTTGATGAATATGTGCCTGTTGCTATCAACAGGGATTGAAGGATGTGGGAAACATTCTCCATCATTTCATCCTTTTGTCGCGTGAGAGCTTGCTCAAGCAACAGACTGATAAGATTGTTTGCTCCATCATTTTTATTTTCTCCCACCATTGAGGGTTTCTTGGGTGTGTGAGAGTGATTTCCCTTAAGAGAGACAAGATCGAGACCCAACTTGCTATACTCAGACCTTGTTGAGGACATGCACTGAAAAAATGACCAAGAATAGCCTTCTCTAATACCACTGATATGGATTATTTTCGTAACGAAATGAGATCGTAGATATAATAAAGAAATGAAAACATATATCATAGATATTCAATAATATAATAGAAATGCATCAGAGATGCAACCATAAACACATATATACAGTAATACACGATTTCTATTAATGAAATAAATGTACAGAGATTGTAAAATACAGAGTGAAAGACTCGATAGAATGGTGGTAGCTTATCTCTGAGAAGAGATGTAATGGCTACTCGCATTCACAAGAAGATGATTACAAGAAGGATCTGAAGGCATTTTTACAATAAGAAGGAATGCCAAAATTCCTATACATCCAAAAACCTAACCCTAGGAGATGAAGCGCAAAAAGTCATGTGGGCCCTGTTTGGGTAAGTTAGTACATCAACTTCCTAGGGTCGTAACTTTTTCATACGATCTCCGTTTTAGGAGTATGATAGCTCGTTGGAAAGGTATCGTCAATGAGATTCATTTGCGGGGCTCAATTATTAATTAGACTATTATTGAAAACCTTGATCTCAAAAAACCTTCATTTGGGCCCTCAAAATGGCCCCGGAAGTTAAAAACTGCTAAAAATAGTAAATTGCCGAATTTTCCAGAAAACCGTTTTGAGCCAGTCAGAAAAGGTGGGTGGAAACCAATATACACCTAGATAAATCCTCCCTCCTTAGGAAGAAATGGTATCCATTGCGTTGAGTTCCCAGGGGAGAGGGAAAAACATTTGTTGAATCTGCATCTTGGTGAGCTACTTACCTTGTTGGAGACGTCGCACTGCTCAGCTTGTGGAAGTCTGTCATGAACCTGTTGAGGATGAGGTTGTTAAACAAGTCAAGATACATGAGAGGATGGTGTGCATAAGGAATATTTTCACTTTTCTGCAACCTTGTCCACCTGCTTCTGTTGGATAGAAGGTGCTTGGGGCGAAGCTATAGTGGTTGCAGTGTCCTTTTGTTCCCCTTTTGAACAGATTGTGAAGAAGATGAATTTTGCAGTATGAGATACTACCTTGAAACACTTTTTATGTGGAACAATAGTCGGAAATACCTTTGGTATTATGTAGAGATGACCCCCCAGAGAAACAATGACACTTTGGGGTCGATACTGATAAACAGAGTGGTGCTTCCACATATATGGTTGGCCCAAGAGAACATCACAAACATCTAGTTTGGAAACATCACATAATACCTCATCCTTGAAGGGTTGGATTCCATATGACAATCGACATTGCTGGCTGACACGAAGATCTCATCCTTGGTGAAGCCACCCGATGTTGTATGGCTGCGGGTGTGGTGTTGTCGACAATCCCAACTGTTTGAAGACCTCTGCTGAGATGAGGTTCTTTTGGCTTCCGCTATCAACAATAAAATGCACCGGGGTCCCCTTCACCCACATCTGTGAATGAAAAAGACTCTCCCCCTCTTCAGGATCTGTTGGTTCTTCTGATTGAATTGTTGTGGTCATGACAATAGCAGTGGGGTCTACGTCAATGATCTGTCCTTTACCAATATTTTCAGAATTAGATTCTGAATCAAGGTTCGTGTCCTTGTCTTTGATCTTGGCCACCAATGACTGTTTTGAGAGACATTCATCGGTGTTGTGCCAGGGGATTTTGTGGAAATCACACCATTTTCTGGTGTCCTTCTTTGTCTTCCCATGACCCTTCTTTTCATGTGGCTTGGAATGGTTTTTGGGAGACTGTTTGTTAGGGACGTCTTTGTCATACTTTGGTTGTTGCGGATTTGCAGAACCAAAATCCTGTTTGTTTTGGTGCTTAAATTTCTACTCAATTTTAACAACATATCGATAGGCAACACCGAGTGATGAGATGTCCAGAAAATCCATTTCAGTATTGATGTATCTGTGTAGAGCCCAACGGTATTTTAGAACTAAATGTCATTCAGAGTCTTTGATACCCAGCTTGGTGCACAAGGTATGGAAGGTATTGGTGAACTCCGAAATTTCTTGGCTCCTCTCTTGCCGCAGTGTGGTAAATCTCATGTACTGGTCCTCATAGTTGTCAATAGGGTAATATTGTTCCTTTACCGCATCCACAAAAAAATCCCAAGTGGGATCAACCCCATATATATCAGACTCCTTTGTGTAACTTTGCTCCCAATAAGTTTCCCACCAATGTTTGAAATGGGGGAGAGATTTAAGGAGTGCGAAGGTGATCTTTTCTTTGTTGAAAAATATGTGAACAGAGAAATAAAATTCTAGCAGATTTAACCATTTGTCTATGGCTTCTGCATCTATTTGTCCTTCAAATACAAGAATATCAAAATTAACTTGTAACTTGAAAGGTGAGGTGCCTCCAAAGTGGCCTCTTGATGAAGATGCACCTGTTTCTATCGGCAGGCGTTGAAGGATGTGGGAAGAATTCTCCATCATTTCGTCCCTCTGTCGTGTGAGAGATTTCTCAAGGAACACACTGATAGGATCGTCTACTCTGTCGTTTTTATTTTCTTCTGCCATTGAGGTTTTCTTGGGTGTGCAAGAGCAATTGTCCTCAAGAGAGACAATATCGAGACCCAACTTACTATACTCAGACGTCGTCGGGGACATGCACTGAAAAATGACCAAGAGTAGCCTACTCTGATACAACTGATCCGGATTATTTTTGGCACGAAATGAGATCAGAGATATAATAAAGAAATGCACAGAGATATCACAGATATTCAATAATATAACAAAAATATATCTGAGATGCAACCATAAACACAGATATACATTAATGCATGATTTCTATTAATGAAATAAATGTACAGAGACTGTAAAATACAAAGTGAAAGACTCGATAGAATGGTGGCAGCTTATCTCTGAGAAGAGATGTGATGGATACTCGCATTCGCAAGAAAATGATTACAATGAGGCTTTGAAGGCCTTTTTACAATAAACAGGAATGCCAAAAGTCCTAGACATCCAAAAACCTAACCCTAGGACATGAAGCATCAAAAGTCATATGGGCCCCGTTTGGGTAAGTTAGTACATCAACTTCCTGGGGTCGTAACTTTTGCATACGATCTTCGTTTTAGGCGTATGAAAGCTCGTTGGAAAGGTATCGTCGAGGAGATTCATTTCGGTGACTCAATTGTGCATTTGTTTATAATTGAGAACCTTTATATCAAAAAACCTTCATTTGGACCCTCAAAATGGCCCCGGAAGTTAAAAACTGCTAAAAATAGTAAATTGTTGAATTTGCCAGAAAACCATTTTGAGCAAGTCGGAAAAGGTGGGTGGCCACCGATATCCACCTGGTTCAATAAAACTTAATATGTGGTGATGCAGACCCCTGACCCTCAGGCCGAGATCTTCTCAGGATCGTTCTAATTCTTCTTGAGCTGAAGCGACTCCTTTGGTTCCCTGTTGTAACCTTCAATGAATCCAAAGGTATTTTATGAAAACCCTCCCTATGTAACTTAACACTAGGTGCGAGACTTACATCACCATACAACCACAACCGGGCCTTAGCGCAAGTTCTTTTTGCAAATCGCAACTCGCGAGTTCGTAGGTTGAAGATCCTCGACTCCTCTTTCTCCAAACGCCAATACCCAAGATTGTGATATGGGTACCCGAGATTGCGATACGGGTATGGCTCTTCCTTTGCTAGTGCCTATACAAGCGACCACTAGCTAGGGTATAACTCTAGCACCCCTCGTAACTCACAACTTTATGAGTTGGAGTGTTGAGCCCTTGTGCTCCTCCTTTACGAATCCACGAGACACGACAAGTCAAAAATGAGTTGACTCCTTTCCCAGGTGACGTGTGTCCACCACCTGTCACCCGCTTCCACTTTTCTCTGGGCACTTGTTGTTACGCCACTTGTCAACTACACGACCCCACCTATAGGGTGTGCTACGTGTTCATACGATCCCAAGGTGCTCAGCACTTCGTGACTTCTGTAGTCGAAAAAAAGTCCTTTCAACCCCCGAGTTCGCGATACACGATACCACGTAGAGGTTTTGATCCAACGGTTCTCCCGTGGCTTGAATCCAATAGTCTGGATCTCCTTCCTCGTTCCTCGCAACTCAAAACTTCACACAAACCAAGAATTTGGTCTGGCCTCCAAACTCACGAACCCCAAGTTCGTGAAATAATCCAAGGATGTGGGTTGAAACGAGATCAACGACTCATATCGATCCTTGCATCCCGGTTGATGGGTTCCACCGACCTCTATCCACCTTTCAACTCTGCAAGATCCAACGACTCTCACAACTTCACCACTTCCTTGACGAAGGCCTCTCACCATCCATACATCTCCACTGGATCCTATGGTCCTCACGACTTCGCGATCTCTCCATGAAGAATTCTAACCGCCTGATTCACTCCTCTATGACTTTTGTACAACGACTGAATGTTCTCCCTCCTGAACTTAATTTCTATGCAACGATTTTGATCTTTGTCTCCCTTTGAAGTGTTCAAAGGTGTTATCCCTCTCGAGCTTTTAATTTCAAACTCAACTCTTCCCAAAAGGATCCTTTCTCGCACTCCTTGTGGAAAACCTTTAAATAACCTCTGGTTATTTGAGTCTTCGACCTTGTGCACTCTTTGCAATAGTATTCCCTCAACCTTCACCTTAGTTGATAAGTTCTAAGGCTTCAGCCAGCCTGTGCACACCTTTCACAACTTTGTGCTTCACCTGCACTTCTACGGGTATGAGAACAACGGTATCTCTCCTGAGCTTTCTGAGATAAAGCTCATAACTTTGTCAACGCACACCTTGCGGACGTTCACTGCACTCTTTGCATGAATTCTCAGGAAGAGAAACAATTGAAACTCATTCTTCTTCCCTCTCAGACCTCATATACTCAACATGAAATCATACACACAATGCAACATTGAAACAAATGCATAACAATGAAATAAATCAACTGTAAACATACCATTCAACAGATGTAAACAATAAGCATCATAACACCATGAAAGTTGAGTCAAAGCTTCATATATTAACTCAAGTGTTCTTGTACATGGGTTCTTCTCTACAACTCTCTGTTATAGCTCTCAATGATGATAATGTTACAATGATACAAGGGTGAGGGTGTCTATATCTGTTTTCCCTCCTACACTTCTAAATTGTCTAATCTAACATTCATATTTACCTACTATACATTTACATATTTAAATGCCTATTACATCCAGCAGGTGAGAGTAATTTCTCCAGATCTATTCATATCTCCATGACATAAATGAAAGTACACTTCCCCTAGCTTATTACATTAATGCTTCAGTTTCAAATTCAAAACACTTTCATAAAAAAAAACGTTCCCTTTTTCATCCGCGCATTCAACTTCTCCTTTGTCTAGGTGTGTGCTTCAACTTTGTATGATGATCCTGTATCATACTCCCTCGCTTGAAAATTTTCATGAACTCCTATTCATGAGCTCTTGGATGGTCTGTCCATGCCTATGAATTTTTGCTTCATCCTCCCAACTGGCATCTTCAACTGGATGTCCCTTCCACTTGACCAAGTATTCAAAATACTCCTTTCTCCTGGTCTTTTTGCTAATCCTCTTGTCAAGTATGCTTTCCATCTGCGACTTTTCAGCTATAGGCATTTGTTTGGTCCATCGAATTTTTTTTTGTTCCTCTTCTGCTCCTGCTTCTTTAGTTCTGTAAGGGTACAAATATGCAACCTTGAATATTGGTGAGATTCCGACCCCATCAGGTAATTCAATCTCATATGTGTTTGCCCCAAATTTCCTTATGATCTTGCATGGTCCAATCTTTTTCATCTTCAGCTTGTTATATGTTCCCCTTGGGAACCTCTCCTTCCTTAGATGTGCAAGAATCAGGTCACCAAATTCAAATTGAAGTTATTTCCTGTGTTGATCTGCTCTCTGCTTGTATTCTTGACTTGAACTCTGCAATCGCTCCTTAATTCGGCTGTGAAGCTCTTTCATTCCTTCTACAAAGTCCTCTACACTAACACTCCTGAATTCAGCTTGTTCAACATCTTTCAATTCAGAAACTCCCCCTGGTTGCATTCCATATACAATATGGAATGGACTTTTCCCTGTGCTTCTATTGAGTGAATCATTGTAAGTGAATTCTACCTGTGGCAGAATGTGATCCCATTGACTGTGGTGTTCAGTCACTAGGCTTCTTAACAAATCTCCCAAGCTCCTGTTTACGACCTCTGTGTGTCCATCCGTCTGAGGATGATATGCTAAGATAAAAGACAAACTTGTCCCCAAATTCTTCCATAAGGTCCTCCATAAATGTCCCACGAACTTGGTATCTCAATCATAAATAATACTCCTTGGCAAGCCGTGAAGTCTGACAACTTCCTTGAAAAACAGGTTCGCAATATGAGTTGCGTCGCTGGTTTTTTGACATGGTATGAAATGTGCCATATTTGAAAATCTGTCGACTATCACAAATATCGAATCACATCCTCTTTGTGTCCTTGTAAGTCCCAATACAAAATCCATGCTCATTGCGTCCCACAGCCTTTCAGGTATGGGTACTGGTTGGTATAACCCCGTGTTCTGCCTTTTTCCTTTCGTGTGCTGGCAAATTCTGCATCTGTCCACAAATTTCTTGACGTCTTTCCTCATCCCTAGCCAAAAATATGAACTATTCAACTTTGAGAACGTCTTTTCATGATTGAAATGTCCGGCCAATCCTCCACTATGTTTTTCCTTCAGCAGGTTCTCCCTCATGGAGCATTTTGGAATACATAGTTGATTTCCCCTAAACAATAATCCATCCTGGATCATGTATTCATTCCATTGGCTTTTGTCTCTGCGAATTGGGTTCTCAGATGCCTCATATGCCTCCTTGAAGTCTAGATCATCTTTGTACATTTCTTTAAGGTTATCAAAACCCAAAGTATTGACTCTGAATTCCTGCATAAGAAAACATTTCTTGTTCAAAGCATCAACAACTTTGTTAGCAGTTCCAGAAATATGCTTAGTCACAAAAGTAAAATTCTGCATGAATTCAACCCATTTAGCATGTTTTTGTTTCAACTTCTCCTGTTGAGTCATGAATTGCAAAGCGTTATTATTGTGGTACAAAACAAACTCCTTAGGAACCAAATAGTGTCTCCATTTATTCAGCGCTTGTATGACTGCGTAGAATTCTTTGTCATATGTGGAGTACTTAATCTTCGCTTCATTCAATTTTTCACTGAAATATGTGACCGGCTTGTCATCTTGGCTCAAGACCACTCCAATTGCAAATCCACTCGCATCACACCTGACCTAGAATGTCTTGCTAAAATAAGGAAAAACCAGAATTGGTTGCTCAGTGATCTTCTTCTTCAACAGATTGAAACTCTTTTTTGCTTCCTCTGTCCAGTGAAAAGATTTATGTCTTTTCTTCACCGTATCCATCATCGGTGTGCTAATTCCACTGAAGTTTCAGATGAATTTCTTGTAGAAGCTAGCCAAACCATGGAAGCTTTGTACTTCAAATACACTCTTCGGTGATGGCCAATCCTTAATCGCCTTTATCTTTTCCGGATCCAGCTTCAACTCATTTGCAGAGATAACAAAACCCAAATAAATGAGTTATGTCCTCATAAATGATGATTTCTTCATATTGATCAACAATTTCTCTTACTGTAATCTTCTCATTACTACAGCTAAATGCTTTAAGTGTTCTGCTTCTATCTTGCTGAAAATTAATATATTGTCAAGATATACAATGACGAATTTCCCAATGAAATCCTTGAGGGCTTTGTTCATCAACCTCATGAAAGTACTAGGTGCATTCATTAGGCCAAATGGCATGACAAGCCATTCATACAGCCCCTCATTCGTCTTGAATGTTGTCTTCCATTCATCACCTTCTCTCATTCTAATTTGGTGATATCCGCTTTTCAAATCAATCTTTGAAAAAAACTTTGCTCCACTCAAGAAATCCATCAAGTCATCCATCCTTGGCAATGGAAATATGTATCTGATGGTAATCTTATTGATTTCCCTTGAGTCTATACACATTCTCTAGCCTCCATCTTTCTTCGGGCTAAGAACTGTCGGAACAACGCATGGACTCAAGCTTTTTCGAATCAATCCTTTTTCCATTAAGTCCTGGACCTGTCTCTTAACCTTTCATTTTCCTGTGATGTCAACCAATATGTTTCTTTGTTCGGTAAAATTTCTCCAGGTATAAGATCAATATGATGGCTTATACTCCTGATAGGTGGCAACGAACAAGGTAGTTCGTCCACTACTATATCAACAAACTCTTCTAGCAACTCCTAAATTTCTTCTGGTAGATCATCTATTCTCATACTGGTCAAAAAAAATTTGGGCTTTTGACCACAATAAATTGTGTGTCTTCCTTATTCTTAACCTCATTAAGAAGTTCCTTCCCACTCATGAGAAGTACAGTGTTGCTCATCTCTATTTTCACCTCTTGGTTCTTAATCGACAACAACATGTGCATCCTTCCATTTTTCTCCAGGGTGTATGTGTTCTTTCTCCCATCATGAACCAAATTTCTATCATATTTCCATGGTCTACCCAACAATAGATGAAAAACATCCATGGGAATGACATCACATAATATTTCATCTTTATATCCTCCTATTTTAAATTCAACTAAACACTATTTAGTGGCATTTACCTGATGTCCTTTTTGTAGCCAAGAAACTCTGTATGGCTTGGATGTACAATAGTCTCCAGCTCCAACTTTTCTACCATCTATGTAGATACAAGATTGTTTGTGCTACCGCTGTCCACTATGACTTTGAATACTCTATATTTAGTTTTGCAAGCAGTCTGAAAAAGACTGTTTCTTTGGGCTGGGTTCTCTAGTTCCTTCTCTAGTTTTAAGAGAACTTTCCTCATCATTAAGCATCTTCCGCCCTCACCATCTTCTGCCTCAACATTCTGTCCTTGAGATTTGGCAATGTGAGTTTCACCACCATCTTTCTTCCTATCTGGACACTCATAGGATTTATGTCCGATTTTTCCACAGACGAAGCATTTCACTTCACCTCCTCTACCTCTTCCTCTTCTTCTTGCTTGAGGAAAAGTATTTCTATCATCATACTGCCTTCCCTGTGAGCTTCCTCCTCTCTTAGGTTGAGTTTGAGGTTTCTTCCTTTCTTCTTTAGGTTTATGAGTTTTGTCTTGGGCAATTTTGTTTCCTCTGGCTTGACTTCTACCTCGGCCTCTTTGACCTTACTTCCGACTCAACTTCTCTTCATCTTTCAGATCCATATGATAAGCATCTTCCACATTTAGAATGGTCATCATGCTCATCTCATATTGAATGTCATATTGAAGACCATTCACGTACCTGAAAACTTTTTCATCATCGCTTTCCCGATGACCTTCTCTGATGTTTATCTTGTAGAATTCTTCAATGTATTCCTTCACTGACATTAGCTTCTGTCTCAAATTCTGCATCCTCTGAAATAGATTAATTTGGTAATCCCTGGGTATGAATTTGGATTTCATCTTTGCAACCATTCTATCCCAACTCTTGATTTTTTGCTTGCCCTTGCAGCGTCTGTCAGCTTACAGTTCATCCCACCACAGTGTTACATGCCCTTTAAGTCTGGTAACAACATGTTTGAATTTCTTGTCTTCCTCGACATCCTCATAGTCAAAGTATTTTTCTAGAGCTCTAATCCAGTCTAGAAGCTCTGCAACATCCAAATTTACTTCGTACACTGGAATGTCCATTTTTTTATCTAGCACCTATTCTTGCAACAACCCTGAATAGGCGTTCTTCTACAGCATCTTCGACTGCAACTTCTTCTCCTTTGTTTCTAGCTTCATTTTCACTTTTCGCCTCGCTGATATCCCTAGCGTCAACTGTGCACCTCTGTGTTGTCTCCATGGCATCAAGCCTGGCGCGTAACTCACACATCTCTCTTTCCCTTGTTGGATCAGGTATTTGCCTGTCTCTTCTTCATGACATTTCTCTTTCCTCTGCTGGATCAGGTATTTACCTGTCTCTTCTTCTCTGTGGCATGGATGTAAAATTTTCTCCCTTCTCTCTGCTACAGAAAGCAAATAAATTGTTCTAGGCTCTGATACCAACTTGGTGACGCATACCCCCGACCCTCGGGCCGAGATCCACTCAGGATCGTTCTAATTCTTCTCGAGATGAAGCGGATCCTTTGGTTCCCTGCTGGAACCTTCAATGAATCCATAGGTCTTTTATGAAAACCCACCCTGTGTAACGTAACACTAGGCACGAGCCTTACATAACCATATGACCATAATTGGACCTTAGCTCAAGCGCTTTTTGCAACTCGCAACTCGCAAGTTCGTGGGTTGAAGATCCTCAACTCCTCTTTCTCCAAACACAAATACCCGAGATTGTGATATGGCTATGGCTCTTCCTTTTCTAGTGCCTCTACAAGCGACCACCGACTAGGGTCTAACTCTAGCACCTCTCGCAACTCACAACTTCACGAGTTGGAGTGTTGAGCCCTTGTCCTCCTCCTTCACGAATCCACGAGATGCGACAAGTCAAAAATGAGTTGAATCCTTTCCCAGGTGATGTGTGTCCACCACCTGTCACCCGCTTCCACTTTTCTCTAAGCGCTTGTTGTTACACCACCTATCAACTATGCAACCCCACTTATCGGGTGTGCTATGTGTTCATACGAGCCCTCGACGCTTGGCACTTTGTGACTTCTGCAGTCGAAAAGAAGTCCTTTCAACCCCCGAGTTCACGATACACGATACCACGCGGAGGTTCTGATCCAATGGTTCTCACGTGGTTTGGATCCAATGGTCTAGATCTCCTTCCCTGTTCCTCGCAACTCGAAACTTTGCGCAAACCAAGAATTTGGTCTGGCCTCCAAACTCACGAACCCTGAGTTCGTGAAATAATCCAACGACGTGGGTTGAAACGAGATCAACGGCTCATATCGATCCTCACATCCCAGTTGATGGGTTCCATCGGCCTCTAACCACCTTGCAACTCTACAAGATCCAACGACTCTCGCAACTTCACCACTTCCTTCACGAAGGCCTCTCACCGTCCATACGACTGCACTATATTCTATGGTCCTTGCAACTCTGTGAGCTCTCCACGGAGAATTTTGACCGCCCGATTCACTCCTCTATGAATTTTTTACAACGACTAAATGTTATCCCTCCTGAACTTAATTTCTATGCAACGGTTTCAATATCCGTCTCCCTTTGAAGTGTTCAAAGGTGTTATCCATACTGATATTTTACTTGCAAACTCAAGTCTTCCCAAAAGGATCCCTGCTCGCACTCCTTGCGGAAAACCTTCAAATACCCTTTGGTTATTTTATTCTTCGACCATGTGCTCTCTTTGCAACAATGGTCCCTCAACCTTCACCTTAGTTGATAAGTTCTAAGGATTCAACTGGCCTGCACACACCTTGCATGACTCTTTGCTTCACCTTCACTTCTGTGGGTATGATAACAACAGTATCTCTCCTGAGCTTTCTGAGATAAATCTCAGACCTTCATCAACATACACCTTGCAGACATTCACTGCACTCCTTGCAGGAATTCTTAGGAAGAGAAATAATTGAAACTCATTCTTCTTCTCTCTCAGACTTCATATACTCAACATGAAATGATACACACAATGCAACATTGAAACAAATACATAACAGAGAAATAAATCAACTGTAAACATACCATTCAACAAATGTAAACAGTAAGCATCATAACACCATGAAAGTTGAGTCAAGGCTTCGTATATTAACTCAAGTGTTCCTGTACATGGGTTCTTCTCTACATCTCTCTACTATAGCTCTCAATGATGATAATGTTACAATGATACAAGGCTGAGGGTGTCTATATCCGTTTTCCCACCTACACTTCTAAACGGTCTAATCTAACATTCATATTTACCTACTATACATTTACAGACTTAAATGCCTATTACATCCAGAAGGTGAGAGTAATTTCTCCATATCTGTTCATATCTCCATGACATAAATGAAAGTACACTTCCCCTATCTTATTACATTAATGCTTCAGTTTCAAATTCAAAATTCTTTCATAAAAAAAAGTGCCCTTTTTCATCCGCGCGTTCAACTGCTCCTTTGTTTAGGCATGTGCTTCGGATTTGTACGATGCTCCTGCATCAATATGTACACTCATGTCAGGACTACAGCTTGGCTCGGAAAGTGAACTCTACATCTTGGCCATCTGAGAACGCTTGCAATAATATAGTATACCCAGTCTATCCAACATAGTGAATTGCTCTGCCATGTCAGTAATTATTAGCTCAGTTCAGTTAAGAACAATGTGGTTTCTGATAAGCTGCCCATTGGGTATCAATTTAACTGACGGAGTGCACACGGATAAAGAGCATTCAACAACAGATTCACAAAAAACAGATTTCATGCATTCTAATAGTTCCTGATAGCAATTGTCTATGACATCGTCATAATTTTGTGTTCATGAGAATATTCAGATCGAATAATTGTAGATAAAAGATTTTCAGAAGGTAAAGGAAAATGGGGTTTGCCAATGGATATGAAATAATTGCAGAAAACGAGCCAATTTACTAACCAATAAAAAATTTATTTTCCTTTCAAAAAAAAAAAATGAACAATTAACTGACCAATTTTTTTATGGAGTGGGTTGGCCTATAGAGATAAAGTGTTCTCCTTAGATCAACTATTCTCCTCTTCAGTTCATCTACATTAATGGTGCTCTGATACCACAATAATGACAGAAGTGCCCTCAGACACACAATTTTATTAAATATGAAAATAAAATACATATGAGAATTTGCAAGAGTTTACACCCGAACAACTCAACACTCTTGAAATGAGCTATATATAAGCTAAATGTCCTAACAAACTCTAGTTATGGATCACTTATTAAATAAACAAGTGTCCATTTACAACAAATGTTATCTTAACAAAATTCTAACTATACTCCTAATTTTGAGCCTAAGATACAACACCTTTCTAGAGTCATATCTTTTACAACAATATTCTATTTCTAAATGTCTCCATTTATTAATTAAATATTCTAGATTATTAATTTAATATTCTAAATTAATAATCATTTTATTCTAAATTTTAAACTATGATATTTGTATTTTGGATCATCTAACAATTTGCAGGTGGAGTTAAAAGATGAAGAACATTTCTATTTAAACAAGGTCCTTCCTTTTGGCACCATTGTCAACAACATGACAAAAACAAGAATAAGACAACAAGATCTTCCATCCAAAAACTGGATCGGTCAATTAAATGCATGTTGG
Source organism: Picea engelmannii (assembly GCA_009831015.1). Classification (NCBI taxonomy): domain Eukaryota; kingdom Viridiplantae; phylum Streptophyta; class Pinopsida; order Pinales; family Pinaceae; genus Picea; species Picea engelmannii. The sequence continues at coordinate 122,353 of ML778276.1, read as the reverse complement.
ATAGAAAAAGTGAAGAACCTACACCTCATTGTTCAGTCATGTGAACAAGCCATATCAAAGAAATAAAAATTATTCACAAGGCTATCCAGAATAAACTTAGCCGGAAGGAACAACGACTTCCAAGACCCCAACTTAATCATCAACTCCTTTCCCTTAACTAGGAAAGACTTCGATAAATAGTTTGATATGTTTAAGGCGTTGTCTTTGGAAAAGTTTTACAACATCCTTGAATATGGTCAAGATCACGTCGACGACTGGATAGTTGACTATTCAGTACAGAATGAGGAAATTGATCACGCTCTGCGTAATCTTTCTATCAACTTCAGGGAATTAGAAAATGAACTTTTCAACATAAAAATTCGGATTGAGAATAACGTCATCCCAATGAGAAGCTACATTGAAGAATGGATCGAAAGGGAATTGAAGCAAGCCGCCGACAAAAGGCAACAAGAATTTTCCACGATTCCAACAATTGTCGGCGATATCAATGAAAAGGCATCCACAAGCAAATAACAAAAGGGGTCATATGTACCATCATTGTAAGTTTACTCATCACATCCTACTTTGTTTATCAACCCAGTTATTCCACTTTTTTAAATAGAAATGTCTATCCAAAGACTGATACCTTTCATTTTTTATTTTTTTTCAGGTATTTCACTCTATCGTCGCCCACTTCTTCTTTCTACAGTCCTGTTTCTTGTACATATTTCTCTTATGGCCCGCGAGAGCTCCAATTCCAGTCTATATGAAAAACACATTGAAATTTCCAGGAATATGTAACAGACTTTTTTTTTTTATATATTTCAAATAAAACTTTTTTTTTTTTATCTCCTTTTATATTTATGTCCTCATACATTTTTATCTTTCACCAGTCTGTATGACAAATGCATTTAAATTTACACAAACTTGTAACGTATTTAGTATATTTCAAACTACACAAATTGTGTAGTTTATTTGTGTCCTCATAAATTTTTATCTTCCACTATGCACAAATTGTATTTTGTTCTATGCTTTCAAAAAATAAATGGGGATCTAGAGGCCACATGCCATTTACTGCATGGATACCACCTATGCTTCATGTTTCTTTCCACATCTTCGTTGTAGTTTCCATCTGCCTCTGCTACGTTTTCCTATCCCACTTCAACCCGATAGGGACTACGTTGCCACACAATCTTGTTTGTTTAAATATCAAGTATAGAGTGAGTCAACATTGAGCATGATCAGGAGTGAGAAGGTAGTTATAGGTTATTTTATGTGAAATTTTGAAAAGATACAATGTTTGTTGGTGGTGTTGATGGTTGTTGTCAAATATACTTCAATAAAAAATGTTATAAACTATAGCAATCATGATCCAAATGATGAGGAGAGATCAATGATTGTATTTATTCTTTAGAATTGGGTGAGTTTAAATCCTAGGTGCATGATTCACTCCTTCATTAAGAGGGATCATCCTTAAAAGTGCAATGGATGTTTCACTTAAGTTCCACCTTGAACAAATTTTGGCTATAATGTAAATAAATAAATATAATCAAGAAGAAAGAGATTAGTGAAACATATTGATAATGAGGACATGCAGATAACTCTACCAGGGTTATGGACACTTGTTAGAAGTGGAGCAATGTTTGTGATGTTGGGATGACTCCGCCAGGGCTATGGACACTTGTTTCCAGTGGAGCAACACCAGGAGGGTGATAGTATTGCTTAGAGATTACAAAATAATAAGACCTTAAGATTAAAGTCCATATCTATTTTGGTTTCTTTCCAAAAGTGGGGGTTCAATGATCTAAAGAACTTATCTTCTATGTTTGATCAATAGCCATGTCCCCATAGAAGGTCTAAGTTTTTTTTTAATTCAGATAAAAGAATCTATATGTGGATTTTGTTATTAATTATGTTCTAAGGTTTATTTTCCTTGGATTTGTTCTATGTTGGTAGAAGGTATATGCAAATATTTTGGATTCATCTAGTGAATCACCATTTGTTGAGTACACAACACACCCTAAAATTTCAAAATTTTGGGTACCACTTTTCATTGATTTTGCGAGAAAGATTCATGCATTTTGGTTTGTTTTCATACATTTTTGTTTATCTAAATGATTTAATTCATTTCATATAGTCTAGTAGGTGTGTTTAGCCTTAATAAAACAAATGATTTAAGACCCAAAACCCATTTTTCTTAGCTAAAACAATAATTTCAGCGAAGTCAAATATTTCATGGACAACAAATTTCAATGTTTGCCGAAAATTGGGAAATGGAAAGTTTTAAAATGTGTCGAGAAAAAAGTCTAAGAGGTGCCAAAAGAAAGGTTTTAAAATTGTGCCAATCAAAGTTTAAAGTTCACCGAGACAAATTGTTAGGAGCACTGGAACACACTTTTGTGGTTGTTGAAAAGAGTCTTACGAATTCACCAAAACTAGAATAGAAACAAATTCCAAACGCGTTGAAAACATAGAATGTAGTCTACCAAAACAAACCTCCAAGTATACCAAAACGATCATTTAAAAGAACCAAAATTCATTTTGTCAAGAACATCGAAAACATAAAATGAATTTCACCTAAAATAAACTTCCAAGCGTGCTAAAAATAGGTTTTAGAATCACCAATGTAACGAGAAGGTAGAGAATCGAATTATATTTTTGTGAGTGTATAAAAGAGTTTTAAAGGTTCATTGAGTGAGAGATAAAGGATTAGGCCTTGAAGGAAAGATTTTCAAAAGAATCATATAACGATATAAGAAGTCCATCGAAAAAGAGTAACACAAAATGAAGTTTGTCAAAACAAAGAAAAAGGATAAATTTTCAATGCACCAAAACACCAAATTATGATCGAACAAAGACATTTTGCATAAGAAGAAGATCCATTAGTAATCATTATGAGGATTTGGTAGTTGTCCTGTTCAATTGGTGTTTCATTTAGATTGAGTCATTATTTCATTAGGATTGGATCCATTAGTTTAAGTTCAAAATTCGATCAATGGAATTGACCATTCGAAGCATAATTGAGAGCCAAGTTTTGTGAAGCTTGAAGTCCGATTAATTTTTCTCACTGGATGAGCATTATAGATTGAAAACCAAAGACAACTCCATGAGTGTTGGTAATTTTAAGCGTCGATTTTGTTGATAGGCGTTTATAACACACCGTCAACTAGTAGGGAAGATCCAAACCGGGGTTGTCTATTTAACCCAAGCCATTTGGGATAATCTACCCTGACGGGTTTTATGGATTCGTTAGCCAACTAGGATTCTAAAAAAATTAAAATATGTAAACAAACTAGATGTACAATACTATTAAACAATACATTAATACAATTTCTTAACTAATAGTAGTATTATATACAATAGATATGTAAAATTACAAGGTTTAAATAAAGCCTCGTGAAAATGGTTTTTTCAACTAATGGATCAAAACAAGGTGAAAAATAAATGAAACTATTTTATACTATAAATGACAGGATAATAAACAATGAATGAATAAGATTATAAATGATATAATGTCAATGGACAAAACATTTAACGTTTAAATAATGTAATCATTATCCATTCGCAAATCAACAAATCAAACAAAATATAAACTAACTAACCTGACGTTGATCAACAATACTAAGCTATATTTGTCTTTCTGTGTTTGTATAAGCTCCACTTAACCTGTGTCAAGTATAAATCTATGGAAAAATAAAGAACGATACTTCCTTAAACAACTCAAGGAAGTCTTTTAAGTTTCAGATCTGTGATGACAGAAAGACAAATAAATTTTATCTCATGTGACTTGAAAATGTCCAATAGCTAAAAGTGAAATAAACTCCAACCCTCAGCAAGTGGTATTATAAACTATCCAACATTAGACGTAAACTCAAAATGTATCAATAGATGATCAACCATAGATATTAAAGGAACCAAAATATAATGAACCATATAAATGAAAACATAACATGAAAAATTACATGCAGGAGAATCTAAATCTAGTTCAATACAAATAAAGTTTCATATTCATAAATTATATGAAAAACAATATTAACATTGCACAGTCTACAAAAGGACAAAAGACAAAGAGGAAATTGTATCCCTTATAGTTTCAGTATAATAAGTTCATCATAAGGCCAAAAAGGAATTTTTGGGATAATAGACTCTTAAAGATTGAAAAAATTAATACATAAATGATAGCAATTAACCATGTATTGATAAAATAGACTACAACTAATTTAAATCAATTCATAATCAATTACTCAAAGAATATGAAGATATTATAATGAAAACAAAACCATTTTACTCACAGGACAAAAGCCATTAAGAAACTTGGAATTCCATATTCTTCTTTGAAAATACTAGTCCATTCTCCCAAAATTTCCAATCATCTGTGACTCCATTTGAAAAGCAAAAAGTTTACAAAATAAATAATATACAAAAAATAAAGGATAAAAATCCTCCTTTTAATTTCTTGGATCCTCCCAGGCTCTGAACTTTCTCATATATTTTTGCAATGAATGATCAGTCTGGGCATCACTAATAATTTCCGCCACCTGAAATTTGTCTCGTAAAGAGACAAAAGTATCTCTCAAATCATTCATGTGTTTGGTAAAAATCTTGTGATTAAGCTAAATGGGTCCATCCTACAGATGGTTTTTCAACCGTTTCTTCAGATTCCTTACGGTTTGGCTGCAATCAGTCCCAGAAAATTGTCTGTTTGTTCTTGAACGCATTTCCAAATCTTATATATTGTTGGTCATAAATTATTTGCAACAATCCAATTTTATTTTTGGATCAATTTTCTTGAAAGTATTTAGATAATAAAATCAAGCCATGATCAAATCCATACCAAATAACTGATAATAGAAACCTATGAAACAAAAAGAAACCAAATTAATAACCTAAAAATTGTAAATAAAACAAAATCTAGAACAATAAAATTAAAATGAATTTAAACTAACTATAAGTTCTAAACAAATATTGTTTATATTTTCCTTTCAAATATGATCTTAAAATTTTAGAAGCTTCAAGTTGATGGAGAGGAGAAAATTATTAATTTTGGGTTTTCACAAAATCAAACAAATGATAGATAATTCTTTTATTTATTTATTTATTTTGAAATGAGATGCAAACTGAAAATTTTATTTTAATTAATTAAACCTACCAAACGATTTTGTGAAAATGATTGCTAATGAGAAAACTACGAAAACATAATCATAATTTAAACGAAAGTAAACAGTTGATAAAAATTAATGTTTTCGTTTAAATTAAGATTTCTATGTTCGTCTCTCCCTCATTCAATTTTGATAAAATGTGAACAAATGTCATAGAAAAGATGTGTCACAATAAACGTTATTCCTGTAAAATATTTGTTATTAATACATGTCTTCAAGCAATCCATTCTCATAACAGATAAATTCAATAAGGAAGAGGTAATAACAAATTCCCAAATTATGAAGCTTGTCCATCAACATTAAAACTCTGTAGAAAGAAAAACAAAATGGCATTTGAATTTCATGAAATTCAAACCAAAAAAAATAATATAAACTCAAATGAACCTCGAAACAAAGAAAACCAATACCAATCCAATCAAGTCAAAGGAAAAAAAAATGAAGAATCCAAGTAAAATTTCAAGGGACCCTAGATTTTGATTAAAAATAAAGAAGGGGGTTGTTGGGGCCCAACAAATGGAGACTCACTGGGAAAATAAGTTATTTCTGACCTATTAAAATTTCATCGCAAGGAAGAAGAATAAGACCTGGATATAATTTTAAGTTGCTTTGAAACAAATCCACTTTAATATTACTCAATATTAAGATTAGCTCAGATTTATAGAAAAATATCAGAAAAGAAGAAAATAATGCTTTTACAGAGGATTATAACCTGAAGTTGTGTTTTAATCAATGATTCACAATGTTTATAAAAGGAATTCAATACCATTGGTAGAGCCACTGTTGCCAACAAACATCCATAACCTTGGCAGGGATGTCATTTAACCCACTCAAATGCTTTAATCCCATAGTTGTATCCACATGATGTATACTCAACTGACTTACAAATCAATTATCTGAGTTGAACCTTAACATCAGAAACTGTTTGAACTGTTTCAAATTTATTTTAAAAGCATAACTCTTGAAATGAATGCTTCCTTCGACAATCACTCTTTGATTAGAAATATATTTATTCAAAAGGAAGACAATAAGAAAGTTCAATTAAACAAAGAAAAAAAAAAAAACACACAACAAACTGAATCATATTTTATTAATGGGATTCAAAATCAGAAGTATATCAAAACAAACAAAATAGAAATAGAAAAATCTCACTTTTAAAAAGAATTTGACCAAAAAGAAAACCAGGACAACCTCTCATAGAGAAAGAGGATCAAAAGGAAGAACAACACAATTCATAGTTTTGCATATAGGAAGGTTCTTTTCTTAATATAGTGATGCATGATACATCATTTTGACCAAGCTTATTATTAAAAGTCACAGAAAAATCCTTAACCAGGATGAGTGCAATTACGTGCAATGGTAAACTATGTTTGTTAGGGTAAAACTAAGATCAAATCCCTAATCTCTTTATTAATGCTTCATAATATCTGAAATCATTGCATGATGCTGCCAAGATTTGAAAAAGAAACATTTAATCAAGACAACTGCGAAAAGGAAAAAGAAAGGAATTGAAAGAAGACTTCCCTGACATTATTCAGACGATGTTTCTCTTTTCATAACCACGTGCCTTCATAACTGCATTATTCAAAAGAAAAAAAGTGAAAAGGAAAGAAAAACCCAAAAGGACTCCATTCCTACACCTACTCTAACTTCCACATAGATCAAAATGATAAGTAAAATCATATTTCGAGTGTAGCCATAAGAGAATCTTCAATCTTGCAAGGCATAGAAAGTTGAAAATCAGAATAAAAGAATGTAGTATTTGCAGATACGAAATAAATATGTCATGATTACCTCCTATATATTCATTTAAAAACAAATCAAGCACTACCTTACCATTCTTTTGAAACTTCTTGATGTATGAATCGCCCAACCATTCTGCAATCTTCTCATGATATGGGTCATAATGACATGGAAGGATGTAAGTAAGTTTGGAAAACTTGTCAATATTATGGGGACCTGACATAACCATCGACCAAGGCCGAAGTGCCCATCCTCCTGACAATTCTCCAAGTGTTCATCAATTTCTTCACATAGAGGATCTAAAAAAATCATGTCATGCTTACTTCCTAGATATTTAGGTAGCAACAAAGAAGGCACAACTTTATCTTTATTATGAATATTTTCTAGATATGAATCCTCAATCCATTCTAATATCCTTTCATAAATATTAGGATGAAAACTATGGCTTCGACGAACTAGATCTGTCAACGGGGAACACATCATAAGAGGATTCACGACATCATTTATATGACTAGTTTGAACACTTCCTTTGATGATATGGATCGTTTCAAAATGCGAAGCATAATCATTAAAATTTGAACTAACCAAAGAATGAATATGCAATGTAGAATATTTGATCTCCATGAGAATGAGTGCATTGTCTTTTTAAAAAATAAATTGTGTAAAAGCATCTTGCAACATGTCTTTTTTCCATGCGAGTGATGAAAGTGAAAGAGCGTAAAATACGACTTCATAAATGTTATGTTCGAAATTAATTTCACCAAATTTTAGCATATCGAAAAGATCTGATTGTGATGGAAAAGAGTAAGATACTGTGGGTAAAGTATCATGTCCACCAGAATATAAAAAGAGATCGGGATATAAAGATTAAAAGGAATAAAAAATGAGCACATGAAAAGAATCTCTTGAGCTATGATATTTAACAATGGTATTCTAAAGACATTCCTCTTCACTTTCCTTAAAAATTTCTCTCTGTTTTGGTGATAAATCCTTCAACATAATATGATCATCTAAATTTTCCTCATGTATGATAGACAATTCAAAACTTTCATGACAAACATATAATCTTTCCTGTGGATAAGGTATGATTTGTGGATGAAGGTTTAAGGTTTCTTCTTCAAATTTCAGATTTACATCTCTAATCAGTTTCATAGGAATGTTAGAATGCTTAAGATAATTTTCATCACCTAAGTGTTCTTCAATAATTGAATTTAAGTACTGATTAGAGCAAGAGTTAGAAGAATATGGACATTCAGCTTGACCCAACATCAAATATTCTTCCACGATGGTCAAGGAATGAATATACAATGCTTCAGAGGAAAAACTAGTTTGATTATCGGTAAGAACCTTTTCAATAGATTATACCTCCCTTGCTTGTTCAAAATTTTTGGATGGATTCCTCTCATCCTGCAAACAAAATTCTTCTCACAATTGAGTGATAGGACTTGTAACTAATTCATCATTTGCGATTGAAAATGGTTGGATGAAAAGGACACAAACATCAGAGAGGAGATTTAGTACAAATGGCATGTCATCAAGTTGAAACTTACAGAGAACATGATAGATTCTTGTTAAAAATACCTCCGGAGATGAGATTCTTCACATAGTTGATTGTAATCATAGATTTCAAAAGCATCTAAAAATTCCTCTACAAATTTAAACCAATCAATAATGTGATATGATGGAAAAGACTCAAACCAATGTTTAATCCGACCCCTAAAAGTAAAAGTGAACAATATGCATAAAACCTATAAATCAGAAACGCCATGCTTGATGCATTTACACCAAAACTTGTTAATATGGTCTTTTGCAGATACATCCCCCCCCACCATCAAAGGTGAGTTTGGACAAGTGAGAGACTGTCTCATTGGGAATATCAGGTAATGAGAAGTGGAAAGCATGTTCCAACATAGTGATTTGGGGAGCCATGAGGAATTAAATACATTCAAAACAAAGACTCTTACAAGGCCAACTTGTCAGTCTGGCCTGCCTTCTAGTGCATTTCAAGATGACACAAAAGAAGAATTGATAAATCTGGAATTATGATAGGCCGAGGGGTAAAACATTTAATCATTAAATTTACCTCATCCCTCCTTCTAGCGCCATTTGTTGACGGGCATTTATGAAACACCATGAACTATAAGGGAAGATCCAGACCAGGGTTGTCTATTTAACCCAAGCCGTTTGGGATAATGTACCCTGACGGGTTTTATGGCTCTGTTCGCCAACTAGGATTCTAAAATAATTAAAATATGTAAACTAACTAGATGTACAATCCTATTTAACAATACATTAATACAATTTCTTAACCAATAGTAATATTATATACAATAGATATGTACAATTACAAGGTTTAAATAAAGCCTCGTGAAAATGGGTGTTTTCAACTAATGGATCAAAACAAGGTGAAAAATAAAGGAAACTATTTTATACTATAAATGACAAGATAATAAACAATGAATGAATACGATTATAAATGATATAATGTTAATAGACAAAGCATTTAACGTTTAAATAATGTAATCATTATCCATTCACAAATCAACAAATCAAACAAAATATAAACTAACTAACCTGACATTGATCAACAATACTAAGCTATATTTGTCTTTCTCTATCTATATAAGCTCCACTTAACCTATGTCAAGTATAAATCTTTGAAGAAAACAAGAACGATACTTCCTGAAACAACTCAAGGAAGTGTTTTAAGTTTCAGAATAGATCTCCGATGACAGAAAGACAAATAAATTTTATTTCATGTGACTTTAAAATGTCCAATAGCTAAAAGTGAAATACAATCCAACCCTCAGCAAGTGGTATTATCAACTATCCAACATTAGACGTAAACTCAAAATGTATCAATAGATGATCATCCACAGATATTAAAGGAACCAAAATATAATGAACCATATAAATGAAAACATAACATGAAAAATTAAATCAAGAACAATCTAAAGCTAGTTCAATACAGATAAAGTTTCATATTAAAAAATTATATGAGAAACAATATTAACATTGCACAGTCTACAAAAGGACAAAATCCAAAGAGTAAACTGTATCCCATATAGTTAAAGTATAATAAGTTCATCATAAGGTCCAAAAGGAAGTTTTGGGATAATAAACTCTTAAAGATTGAAAAAATGAATACATAAATGATAACAATTAACCATGTATTGATAAAATAGACTAAAGCTAATTTAAATCAATGCATAATCAATTACTCAAATAATGTGAAGATATTATAATGAAAACAAAACCATTTTACTCATAGGACAAAAGACATTAAGCAACCTGGAATTGCATATTCTTCTTCGAAAATATTGGTCCATTCTCCCAAAGATTCCAACCATCTGTTACCCCATTTGAAAAGAAAAAAGTTTACAAAATAAATAATATACAAAAAAGAAAGGATAAAAATACTCTGAATTTCTTGGATCCTCCTGGGCTCTGAACTTTCTCATATATTTATGTAATGAATGAACAGTCTGGGCATCACTAATAATTTCTTCCACCTGAAATTTTCCTCGTAAAGAGACAAAAGTATCTCTCAAATCGTTCATTTGTTTGGGAAAAATCTCTCAAGTAAGCTAAATGGGTCCATTCTGCAGATGGGTTTTCAACCGCTTCTTCAGATTCCTTATGATTTGGCTACAATCAGTCCCGCAAAATCATTTGTCTGTTCTTGAACGCATTTCCAAATCTTATCTGTTGTTGCTCATAAATTATTTGCAACAATCCAATATTATTTTTGGATCAATTATCTTGAACGTATTTAGATAATAAAATCAAGCCATGATCGTACCAAATAACTGATAATAGAAACCTATGAAACAAAATGAAACCAAATTAATAACCTAAAAATTGTGAATAAAACAAAATCTAGAACAATAAAATTAAAATGAATTTAAACTAACTATAAGTTCTAAACAAATATTGTTTATATTTTCCTTTCAAATATGATCTTAAAATTCTATAAGCTTCAAGTTGATGGAGAGGAAAAAAATATTAATTTTGGGTTTTCACAAAATCAAACAAATGATAGATAATTATTTTATTTATTTATTTATTTTGAAATGAGATGCAAACTGACAAACTAATTTAATTAATTAAACCTACCAAATGATTTTGTGAAAATGATTGCTAATGAGAAAAATACGAAAACATAATCATAATTTAAACGAAACTAAACAATTGATAAAAAATAATGTTTTCGTTTAAATTAAGATTTCTATGTTTGTCTCTCCCTCATTTAAATTTGATCAAATGTGAACAAATGTCATAGAAAATATGTGTCGCAATAAACGTTATTCCTATAAAGTCATTTTTATTAATCCATGTCTTCAACCAAGCCATTCTCATAGCATATAAATTCAATAAGGAAGAGGTAATAACAAACTCCGAAATTATGAAGCTCGTCCATCAACATTAAAACTCTGTAGAAAGAAATACAAAATGGCATTTGAATTTCATGAAATTCAAACCAAACAAAAGAATATAAACTCAAACCAACCTCGAAACAAATAAAACCAATACCAATCCAATCAAGTCAAAGGAAAAAAAACCGAAGAATCCAAGTAAAATTTCGTGGGACCCTAGATTTTGATTAAAAATAAAGAAGGGGGTTCTTGGGGCCCAACAGGTTTCAATTTGATCAGGAGTGTCTTGACACTAAGGGAAACTTAGGATGATTGAACTCTGTTTTAGTTTTCCAATTTTTTTTTTGTCGATAATCAATCAATTCCTATGCTCAAATTGTAATATACCCACTATAATACCCAGTTTAATTAATGATTAATGTAGATATAATGTGTGGCTAAGACCAAGCGATGTATATGCAAAATTTATTTCTGAATGTTAATAATAAAAATGTGATACCAACTGCTAAGGGAACATGGATAGAGATGGGGGATGAATTGATCCACGTGAGAAGGGAGGGTCTAGGATAATTTCTAAGAGGGGTCCAAGGGGGAATTACCCATGTCTATTAATTCACCCACATTCCTAAATTTTATTATCATTATGTATTAATCTCTATCTTCTGATTGAGTGTCCCCAAATCCAATCATTGAATTAATGTAAGAGGGTGTGTGTGAGAAGTCACATCCCATAGTTATTGGGAGCATGGGGGTTGAGTAAAATCATCTTGGGGAAGTGTGTGAGTCAAGCAAGTAAGCCAAAGAGAGGAAATTCATATGGGTAGTAACAACAATTTTGCACATTTAGTTTTGTGCACGAGCAACAAGTAGAGAGTAAGAAAGAGAGCTTGGAGCTAGAAAAACCATGGTGGGATAATTATGGAGCATGTTGGAGAATATTTGGAGTTGAGGACTTAAGATATAGGTTTTTCAGGACTGAAGAGTGAACTCCTATGTGAGTTGCACTGTAGCAACAAGTGTTGTTGTTTGTCAATAGTTTTTCCTAGCAGTGAGTTCCCTTAAGTTCCCAACATAGAGATTCCTGGTTACCTATTTTAGAGAGATATGATAAACGAATGGGATACCCGAGGGATTGAGATTAGTGAAGGGGTACATTCCTTGGGTTGGATAAGTCAAGAGGAAGAGACATGGTGGAAAATTAGGATAGTTGTAGGAGAATATCAATGGGTTGTGGGTTTATGGGTTGTGAGTGGACAGTGCGAGACAACCCTCTTTTATGGGTTGCTAGCCTCATCTTTGGAATAAAAAGTCTATGGTTGGGTGGAATGTCCATTCCAAGTAGCTGGTTACACAAATATTTATAGAAGATAAGTATTTTATCTGTTTCTATTTGTATTTATGAGTTAAATTGTTGTGATTTACTATAAGTATGAGAAAATATTTATATGCTATTGTAATGGAGGTTATTAATTGTATTTCATGTCTATTTTAAAATGTTGTATATGCATGTAATTAATTGTAATGGAAAATAGCTAAATCTGGTTTTAATTCGTAGCTGAAAGCTAGAAGAAATTAATTTAGTTAGTTGTAAATTTCATTTTTTATGAGTATTCTGCACCATAATGTTCTTCAGCTAGGTTGGGGGACATTCCATTATGATATCAAAGTATCTGGTTCAAACGTTGGGCTTGTATGGGCCAAGAACCAGTGTGAATTGGACAAATTCACTGCTATAGATTTTAGTTTGTCCAAATTTGGGGAAAAATGGTGAAAAATCAGAGAGCCAATCTGCAAAGTTGCTGAGTTAAATTCGACTTGGAAGCTCAAATTTTGAGTTTTAATGGTTGTTGTAGTGTTTTACATATTTTAGTGAATCAATGGCCGAGATCGCATTTGATAATGATATCAACAATTGAGATTCACTTAAATAAATTTAAAAATTCATAAGGTTTTGACCATTTGAAAGGTTAAGTAAATTAAAGACCGAGATTCAATTTCGACGGTTAGTATGTTTAAGTAGATTGATGGTCTAGATTAGTTTTGGTCATTTGGAAGTCAGAGCCAGTCAATGATCAATATCATCTTGAGTGAGAGATCAATGAACCAGATTCACATGGAATTTGATAAAAAATCGCTAAGTGTTGAAGTTCGCCAACATAATTCATTGATGGTTGATGGTCGAATTGGCGAATTTGACGAAGATTTGGATTCAGCCAGAGGAAATATCTAATTGTTGATGGTATATGATTAGGGATCGACATATTTTTGGAAAATGTTTCATGCCGCGCCAGTGAAGATTGGGTCAATTGTTGATGGTCGGGGCTCGAAAAGATTTGTGGGCATGTGGTTATTAAGGGAATTTGTCAATAGCCAAATTTTGATGGTCAAGGTTCATAGAGGTTGGTGAGAAAAATGGGTTTTCCAAGAGATAATACTGATGGCTAATGACTGATGATCAGGCATCTGGGAGATTCACTAGAAAATTTGGTTTGCCAAAGAGAATCATCGATCATCGATGCAGTGTCAGAGATCAATGATCAAGAATGTTTAAGTTGTTGATCAATGGTCGAAATTGATCCACGAGGTTTGGAAAGGCTTTGTGGATCAATGGATCAGATTTCACCTAATTTTGAGATCAACCACTAAGATGTAAGGGTTGTTAATGTAGTAAAACAATCAATTTTGAGTCCCTAAATGACGTTTTTAGCCAATCAAAACCCATGAGAAAAGAGTGATCCTTGGTATACTTTATCTCTGTAGCTCAAATAAAAGAACTCAGAGAGATATATCAAATTAGATATTATGGGCGCAAAACAGAGCTCATATGAACAAGTTACAACCAAAACACTAAGGGTAAATGTTTTGTACCAATTTACTTTCGGAGGGTATAACTCCTCAGAAGTATGTCTGGGGCATAGGAGTAGTCTATGGAAATCTTATGGACCATAGAAAACATCCATGGAGAAAGATTTGGGATATGGGTACCTAAAAAATGTGCTGAGATAAAAACAAGTCACCTATAGCATACAAGGTAGCACAAAACCCCTTCCCTTCAAAGGGCTTCTCGACCTCCCGGTCTTGGATCGTTCGAAATACTGAGTCAGAGTGATTCTTTAGGCCCCTTTTCTCCTCCTGGTGACCATGATTATAATCGTGGTTTTATCTCGAACTGCTCCTTTATCTTTTCCCAAAATGTTTTCCTCTGAAGCCTCTGCCATGGGTTTCCGCAGATCCGTTGGCCCCACTTCAATTCGGGTTTCACGATTTCACGAACTCTGACACTATCATCCACGAATCTCCAGACTCCATATTTCTGATTTCCTTAATCTGTTCCCACCTTCTCCTTTCATGATCAATGGCTGGGGTCTATTCATGACTTTGGACTTCGCGACTTCAGTTTCAACAAGCCTCCAAATTTCTCGAAATCTGAAGTGTCGAAACACCTTACGGCTATCCTTCGTATGCCTCTCCTAGATCTTATAGTCTAGAGTCGTTCGCTTCCCTCCAGAACGAATCTTTTCTACTAACTTTTATGGAAGCTTAAGGGACTTCTCCCCTTGTATATTTTTCATCGCTCCCCCTCTTGAGATTTACTTCCTTAGTTTCCTCTATAAACCTTCTTTGACACTTAGTCTAAATCTTGATCTATGCACACCTTGCAATAGATCCTCTTCCACAGTTGACTCCTCTAGGGATGACTTTTCACTCTTTGCAATTTTTCACCAACTGCTTCTATCTCTCGTGACTGAAATCATGCTACTCCTCCTGAGATTTCAGGCCTAAGAACACTGTCACACACTCTCTACGAACGTCAATGCACTCCTTGAATACATAAATGTTTTCGTTATCTCTTCTGAGCTTGTGATTTGAAACAAACCCAGTCACGCACTCCTTGCGGACGCTTATGCACACCTTGCACTCACTCAAAGAAGAGAAACAATTGAAACTTACTCACTCTTCACAGTGACTCATGCATTCAACCTTGCAAAATGCATTCATAGATACAAGAACAAGGAATAACAGAGATTTAAAAAAAAGCAAGGGTCTACCATTCATTCATTCAGATAGACACAAAAATAACACACATTTGGGACAATACTTCTCTGCTATATTCATTCAAATGAAACTTGCATACATTCATACAATATTTCTCTATATCTCCAAGCTCTTGGCTTACAATGACAAGCTCTTCATTAGATTCAACAACCTTTCAACAACCTCTACTAGGAAATAATACAAAGCTTTATACAAAGGGGTGCTCTTTGAGCTTTTCCCTCCAACTACTCTATGCTATCTTATCAAAATTAAATGCTACCAACTACTTAACATCTATTACAATGAATATCGAGTTAGACAGATAAGAGTGGACGCTCCAAAATATATACTATGATCCTTTTCATTAAAAAAAATACATCTCCCCATCGATCTTACGTGATGGCTCAGCCTCCGATCATCAAAGACATTCATAACTCAAAAATATTTCTCAGATATGACATTAATACATTGATCTTTGAAAACAAAAACATTTCAAAATACGTGCTAGTGTGCCCAATTGTCTTCCACGCTTGTGTTTTGCTGGTGATGCTCTTGCATCATACTCCTCTGGCTAAACAATTCATGGAATCCTTTCCATGAGCTCCTGCATCAATTTTCCATGCTTCTGGATGTCTACTTCACCAACCCAACTAGAATCTTCTATTGGTCGTCTTTTCCACTTCACCAAGTATTCAAAATATGTTTTCCTTATGGTTCTCTTATTAATTCGTTGATCTATGATCTTTTCTATCTACAACTTCTCTTCTACAGGAATCTTCTTCCTCCATTGAATCTCTCCTTGATCTCTTGAGCCTTCAGCTCTATCTCCCCTGTAAGGATACATGTCTGCAATGTTGAATATGGGCGATATACCCACATCTTCCGGCAACTCTATTTCATAAGAATTCTCACCAAACCTCCTCAGGATTTTACACAACCCTATATTTTTCAATTTTAGCTTATTGTATGTTCCCCTTAAGAACCTTTCCTTCCTCACATGTGATAGAACTTGATATCCAACTTCAAATTCAAGCTTCCTTCTATGTTGATAAACTCTACGCGTGTATTCACTGTTGCTCTTCTTCAACTGTTCCTTGATCTAATTAGGAAGTTCCTGCATTTCTGCAGCAAAAAGTTCATCTCTGGTGCTCCTAAACTCACTCTGATTCAGATCTCTTAATTACGACACTCCTCTTGGGTTCATTCCAAACAAAATTTGAAATGGGATTTTCCCAGTGCTTCTGTTCACTAAGTCATTGTATGCAAATTTTTCTTGTGCTAGAATCTGATCCCACTGACTATTGTGTTCAATGACCAAACTCCTCAACAAATATCCTAAGCTTCTATTCACCACTTCGGTTTTTCCATCCATTTGTGGATGATACACAAAACTAAAAGATATCTCTTTCCCCAAATTTTTCCACAACTTCCTCCAGAAATGACCAACAAATTTGGTATCAATGTCTGAAACTATACTCTTGGGCAATCCATGGAGTCTCACAACCTCTCTGGAAAAAAAATTTGCAGCATGAGTTCCATCACTGGTCTTCTGGAATGGGATACAGTGTGTCGTCTTCGAAAATCTGTCCACCACCATAAATATGGAATCACTTCCTCTTTGTGTACTCGACAATCCCAACACAAAATCCATGCTTATTGCATCCCAAGGCCTCTCTAGAATAGGCAATGGATGATACAACCTAGTGTTCTGCTTCTTCCCCTTGGTGTACTGACAAATTTTACATTTTTTCACAAACCTCTTCACCTTTTCTCTCAGACTTGGCAAATAATACAAACCATTTAATTGGGAAAATGTTTTGTCATGGACGAAATGTCCGGCTAGACCTCCACTATGCTTTTGCTTCAGCAAATTCTCCCTCATCGAGCATCTTGGTATGCACAACAGACATCCTTTGAACAAAAACCCATCCTGAATCAGATACTCGACCCACTGGCTTCTATCTTTGAGTACAGGATTCGCACATGCTTCATATGATTCTTTGAAATCTGGATCATTGTGATACATTTCATTAAGGTGATCAAAACCTAAGGTTCCAACTTGAAATTCCTGCAGAATCAAAATTCTCCTGCTTAATGCATCAAAAACCTTGTTAGCATTACCAGAAATGTGTTTAATGATAAAAGTGAATTTTTTCATAAAATCTATCCACTTAGCATGTCTCTGGTTTATTTCTCCTGTCTGATTATGAATTGTAGAGCTTGGTTATCGCTATACAAAACAAACTCCTTCGGTACAAGATAATGCCTCCACTTCTTCAAGGCTAGAATTATAGCATAAAACTCCTTGTCATATGTGGTGTACCTCTTTTTAGCTTCATTCAAATTCTCGTTGAAATATGCAACATATATGTTATCTTGACTTAAGACCGCTCCAATTGCAACTCCACTTGCATCACATCTCACCTGAAATGTCTTCTCGAAATCCGGTAATACCATAATCAATCGTTTTGTTATCTTCTCCTTCAATATGTTGAAGCTCTGCTCAGCCTCTTCTGTCCATTTGAAATACTTGTGTCTTTTCTTCACTGTATCCATCCTTTGAGCACTAATCCCACTCAAATTGTCGATGAACTTCCGATAGAAACTTGCTAATCCATGGAAGCTTCTTACCTCAAATATATTCCTTGGTGACGACCACTCTTTGATTTCTTTCACCTTTTCAGGATCCATCTTCAACTCATTTGAATAAATCACAAAACCCAAATATATGATCTTTGTCTTCATGAAAGAGGACTTTTTAAAATTAATCAACAACCTCTCTTGCCGTAACCTCTTCATTACCAATGTTATGTGCCTCAAATGCTCCTCCTTAGTCTTACTAAATAACAATATATCATCTAGATATACACTCACAAATTCGCCAATGAAATCCTTCAGTACTTCATTCACCAGCCTCATAAAAGTACTTGGGGCGTTCATTAAGCCGAAAGGCATAACAAGCCATTCATACAACCCCTCATTTGTCTTGAATATTGTTTTCCACTCATCACCTTCCCTCATCCTTATCTGGTGATATCCACTTTTCAAATCTATTTTTGAAAAATAGTTAGCTCCGCTCAGGCAATCCATCAAGTCATCCATCCTGGGAAATGGAAACCTATATATTATGGTGATCTTGTTTATGTCCCTCGAGTCCATACACATTCTCCATCCATCATCCTTATTTGGGCTCAATATAATTGGCACTGCACATAGAATCAAGGTCTCCATGACCAATCCTTTATCTAACAGATCTTGAACCTGTCTCTTCACCTCCTCGTTCTCTTGACATGTCAATTTGTATGCTTCTTTGCTCGACAGGTTTTCTCCTGGTATCAATTCAATGTGACAGTTAATACTTTTGATAGGTGGTAATGAGCTTGGAAACTCATCCACTACTATATCAACAAAGTTCTCTAGTAGTTCCTGAACTTCCTCAGGAAAATATTCCATCAAAGTATTGGTAAGGATAACCCTCGACTTCCTCACTACAACAAACTGCATCTCTTGTTTCCTCTTCACTTCATTCAGGAGTTCCTTCCCACTCATGAGAAGTATGTTTGGGCTAGCTTCATCCTTCACCTTCCTTTATTCAATTGGTAGCAACATGTGTGTCCTACCATTATTCTCTAAGGTGTAAGTATTCCTCCTCCCATCATGAATGACATTTTGGTCATAATACCATAGTCTTCCCAACAAAACATGACATACATCCATGGGAATCACATTGCATAGGATTTCATCCTTATACCCACCTATTTCAAATTCAACCAGACATTGTTTAGTGACTATTACCTGATGACCCTTTTTCAACCATGAAATTTTTTACGACATTGGGTGTGTATTCATCTCCAGATCCAGTTTCTCCACCATCTATGTGGATACGAAGTTGTTAGTGATCTCACTGTCAATTATCACCTTGCAAACTTTGTCCTTCGTTTTGCAAGCTGTCCTGAACAAATTGTTCCTTTGCACTGGATTTTTAGTCTCTGGCTCTTGATTCAAGATAATCTTCTTCATCATCAAGGATTTCCCATCCTCTGCACCTTTTGCCTCAACATATCGGTTTTGTGCTTTCGAAATGTGAGCTTCACCTCCTCCTTTCTTCCTCTTGGGAAAATCCCAAGATATATGCCCTGTCTTTCCACAAGCGTAACACCTCACTTCTCCTCCTCTGCCTCTTCCCCTTCCTCTGGGAAAAGAGTTTCTACCACCACCCTGCCTTCCTTTGGAACTTCCTCCTCTCTCAGAGTGACTATGTGGTTTCTCTACTTCATCCTTGGGCTTTTGTGCCTTATCCTAGACAACTCCTTTGCCTTTGTTCATGCTTCAACCTTTGATTTGTTGACTGTAATTCCTGACCAACTTATTTTCTGCATTCAATGCAATTTGATACACATCCTCTACTGTCCTGACTGTCTCCATGTTGATTTTATCCTGGATATCATATCTCAAGCCATTAATGTATCTGGAAACTTTCTCTTCGTCTCTCTTTCTTTGTCCAACTCTAATGTTCAATTTGTAGAACTCCTCTGTGTACTCCTTCACAGTCAACCCTCTTTGTCTCAAGTTTTTCATCCTCCTGAATAGATTTATATGGTAATCCTTGGGCATCAATTTTTCCTTTAGCTTGGCTACCATTCGATCTCAACTCTTAATATTATTTTTTCCTTTACTCCTCCTGTCAACTTGCAGTTCATTCCACCATAGTCCTGCATGTCCTTTCAACCTAGTGACAACATGTCTCACCTTTTTCTCCTCTTCGAAATCCTCATAGTCGAAATACTTTTCCATCGCTCATATCCAATCAAGAAATTATTCTATGTCTAAATTTCCTTCATACATTGGGATGTCGATATTAACTCTGGCTCCCAATTTGACAACTGAGTTTAGCAAGCATTCCTCTGCAACATCCTCAGCTACTGCTTCTTCAGCTTCTATTTCTTCATTTTCTTCCTTGCTGACATCTCCAGCATCAGGTGATATCCTTTGTACTATCTCCATGGCATCTGGCATCACATGCAAATCTCTCATCTCCCTCTCCATAGCTCTGTTTTCTACGGGTGGCTCAACTCGTCTTCTAGGCGACATTGTGATGACACTTGTGATACCTCTTGCCGATATCAACTTACCTCTCTTTTTACATAATTCAATTGTATAGTCGCTATGATACCACTCCTGTCACAAACCCCCTTCCCTCCAAAGGGCTTCTCGACCTCCTAGTCTTGGATCATTTGAAATACTGAGTCAAATCGACTCTTTAGGCCCCTTTTATTCTCCTGGTGACCACGACTATAACCGTGGTTTTATCCCTTCAGAATTCAGGCTTCAGGAATATCCCAAACTCCTCCTTTACCTTTTCCTGAAACATTTTCCTCTAAAACCTCTACCACGCGTTTCCACATATCCCCCGACCCCACTTTAGTTCAAGTTTTGCGACTTTGAAAAATCTGGCGCTCTCATCCATGAATCTCTAGACTCTCGATTTTCGAGTTCCTTAATCCATTGCCATGTGCTCCTTTCACGATCAACGACTGGGGTCCGTTCACGACTTCACTTTCGGCAAGCCTCCAAACTTCCTGAACTCCAAAGTGTTCAAATACCTTACGGCTATCCTCCATATGACTCTCCCAGATTTGATGGTATGGATTCGTTCGCTTCCCTCCTGAACGAATCTTGTCCATTGACGTTTATGGAAGCTTTGGGGACTTCTCCCCTTGGAGATTTTTCATCTCTCTCCCTCCTGAGCTTTACTTCCTCGATTTCCTCTGGACACCTTCTTGGACACTTATTCAAAATATTGATATATGCACACCTTGCAACAGATCCTCTTCCACAATTGACTCCTCTATGGATGACTTTTCACTCTTTGCAATTGTTCATCGACCGCTTCTATCTCTTGTGACTGAAATCACGCTATTCCTCCTGAGCTTTCGGTCCTGAAAACTCTGCCACACAATCTGTGTTGATGTCAATGCACTCCTTGCATACATACAAGTTCTTTTTATATCTTCTGATCTTATGATTTGAAACAGACTCAATCACGCACTCCTTGCAGATGCTTATGCACACCTTGCACTCACTCAAAGAAGAGAAACAATTGAAACTTACTCACTCTTCATAGTGACTCATGAAGTCAAGCTAGGAAAATGCATTCATAGATACAAGAACAAGGAATAAAAAAGAATTGAAAAAAATCCAGGGTCTAGCATTCATTCATTCAGATAGACACAACAATAACACACATTTGGGACAATACTTCTCTACTATATTTGTAACGTTCCCCCGGCCAACCTCAGGCCGGGGTGCACCACTCTAGAGCAACCACTCATGCTCTGACACCAATCAGTAACATTCCTAGCCTTCAGGCCAGGCCATGCTACTCTAGGGAACGCTTTCATTCCCATACTGTGGAACATACGGTAGCATACCCAATAGTCAATTGAGCAATGCCACATAAATTTACTCATTAAACTACATGCAACTAAGACATATACATACAGCATGCTCGCGAAAGCTTTACATATAAACATAAACAAACAATTACTTTCTATAACATACACTTTTATACTGAAATAATAGTAACTACAGATATGGAGCATTTACAGAGAATTACCCATAAACATACAAGCAATTATGATCACATATATTATAAATCGTAACATAGGCATGTAAATAACAAGCAACATATCATTTTATCATACAACTAGTACTTATCTTGGAAATATTGTCACCAACTGCATACAGACCGTCCATGAACCTCCCAGCCATAGACTACATTGTTCATCACTCTCAACAGTGAGTCACCCCCGAGTTGGGATTGAACTCTACCTAAGGTAAAGGGTTCCTATCCAGGATAAGGCTCATGGACAACAGGAAAGACTCCGTCTCAGGTTCTCTCTCAACTAACAACCTATAACCTCTCATTCCCCACATGCTTGTCCCACCCAAGGAAGTGTGCCCCTTCTCTGCTCAACAGTCCCTCGGCTACCCCACTTCCCTTCCAGGGCTTCAACAACAGGCTGGACCAGAAGTATCAGAGCATTGTAGCTACAGTCTAGCACCTTCAGGAATCAATCCCCAACAATTCTATCGCTTAGACAATTTCTCACGGGCATGACAACCCGCTTCTTCAATCCTGCTCTAAGATAACTAGGTACACCAACCAAAAGGGCTAGGGAAACATGCTCCAGAATGGTGAAATGGTTGTCTCAAGGATAACATAATGCATGAGTGAAATGGTCATGGAATCATTGACTGGATAACTGAGTGTGGAGGAGAATCACTGTGAAATCTTCGTGGAAAGTGATGGTGAGAATGATGGTCATTAGGCTACTGGTAAGGTCTCCGTGAGAAGTCTCCAAATGAGCTAAGTTCCCCCATGATATGAATGCATGTTCCCAACTTGACAATTGTCATATTGGAAGTTACTTTAGTCCACTTGTCCCCAACTTTAGAACTTAGGATAAAATAATTATCCATACTTTATGTTTTAGGAAATATTAATATAATGTTCCCTTGAATTTTGGCCCTCCCTTTCCCTAACTGGTGAAGTTTAGTCCCCCATCTCTTTTATCATGGTTGGTCTACGTGCAACGATGTATTTTATATTAATCATGAGTCATGTACAAAGTAGGCACATTGGCCCTTGACATATAGGAATTCTGGCCTAATACCAAAACATAAGCATCCCAACTTATAACAACCGGCTCACCAGCCTATAACACATATCATATACACGAGGCTCGTTGTCCTCTATACTGCGCGCACCTTAGTTATTATGCACAGTATCCTGGAATGTACATATTACATCATTTTACTGCGCAATTCATGCGTGGACTATGCCACATGACGTGCATTACCAAATGAGGTTGAAACAACTCACTAGCTTAAGTACATTCATATTATATTTACAATTGGGTTCAACTGAGCGATATTACAATCCCCTCCCCTTATTTATGCACTGTACGCAGTGCATCATACGCCCATATATAACAAAATTTTCAAAAATCTTCAAAAAGATGCGGGTATTCTGCCCGCACTACATCTTCATGTTCCCAAGTAGAATCCTAAGGACCGTACTAGGTCCATTGAACCTTTACAAGTCCTATGGCTTGGTTCCGAATATGTTTGACTTTCCAGTCTAGAATGCGCACCAGATTCACTTGAAAAGCACCTTCTTGTTCCACCTGAATCACATTCCAATCAATAACATGATTAGCATTAGGTATATATTTATTTAGTAATGATACATGGAAGACATTATGAACAGACATAGATGCAGGAAATGCAATCATATAAGCAACTGGACCAATCCTCTCTAGGATTTAAAAAAGCCCACAAAATCTGGCTGCCAACTTGGTGCAGCTTGCCAACTTCAAGGAACTCCTGTTAGCTTTCACTTTCAGGAAAACATGATCACCCACTTTGAATTCTCTGTGGTTTTTGTTCTTATAGGCATAACTTTTCTATCTGTCTTGGACAGCTTTTAAATTCTGCTTAATTTTTGTCATCTGGTCCTCCATTTCCCTGAGCAACTCTAGCCCAACTATTGTCCTATCAGTTGGGTTATCCCAACTTACTGGAGTATTGCAATTTCTTCTGTAAAGTGATTCAAATGGGCATATCTTCAATGATGCTTGATACCCATTGTTGTATGCGAATTCTACCAAGTGTAGGTAGTCTTTCCATTTCGATGGTTTTTCCATCACGTACATTCTCAGTATATCTTCTATCACCCTGTTCACCCTTTCTGTCTTTCCATCAGACTTAGGATGATAAGCTGTACAAAAGTTCATATTCGTCCTAAATCCTTTGAACAATCCTTTCCAGAAATTTGAGGTGAATTTCAGGTCTCTGTCGAACACAATTGTTTTAGGAATCCCGTGCAATCGTGCCACTTCCTTCATGAAAATATCAGCAACCTCTGCTGCCTTGTGCGTAGTTTTCAGTGGAATAAAATGGGCAACTTTCGTAAGCTTGTCCACCACCACCATGATCGAATCATGTAGCTTGCCTGTTCTAGGAAATCCCATAATAAAATCCATTGTCACCATTTCCCACTTCCACTTAGGAATGGTTAAAGGTTGTAGCAACCCCGTTGAGTGCCTATTCTCAGCTTTCACTTTTTGGCATTCCATACATCTAGCGATGTAATTGGAGATCTCTTTCTTCATACTTGGCCAAAAGTAATGGCTCTTGATTGCTTCCACGGTTTTCTGATATCCAGGGTGTCATTCATAAGGAACATTATGCATTTCATGCAAAATCATACGTTTTAGGTCCTGGACATTTGGAACAAAAATCCTGTTCTTGCGCAACAATATTCCATCTATCGCCAACTTATAATCATCCACCTTTAAAAGCATCTTACCTTGCTGTAGAATTGCTACCAATTCTCTGTAATGCATATCTGCATTTGTAGCCTCCATAATTTTTCTTTTAACATCAGTTTGGTACATGCTAATGGCTGTAGCATGTAATTCACGTACCTTCCTGCTGAGTGCATCAACCACTTTATTGTCTTTCCCCTTGATATGATTTATATCAAAGTCATATTCGCTTAGGAATTCTAACCATGTGCTTTGTCTAGCATTTATATTTGGCTGATCAAATAAATATTTCAGACCATTGTGGTATGTTCTTAGCTCAAACTTATTTCCCATGAGGTAGTGTCTCCATTTTCTCAAGGCATGCACTATGGCTGCCAACTCCAAATCGTGAGTGGCATAGTTTCTTTCATGATCCTTCAACTTCCTTGATTTGTAACATATGACAAACCCATTTTGACTGAGGACTCCACCAATTCCTTCATTACATGCATCGATGCATACGATGAAGTCTTCTTCTAGGTATGCAATCCTTAATATTGGAGAACTTGTCAATAATTGTTTCAAGTGTTGGAAACTTTTCTCACAATCCAGTGTCCACTGAAACTTTGCTCCCTTTCTTTGCAAAGAAGTGATTGGGTGTGAAATCTTTGAGAATCCTTCAATAAATCTTATGTAGTAACCTGTAAGACCCATGAATGATCTCACCTCTGTCACATTCTTCAGTGTTGACCATTCTCTAATGGCCTCTATATTCTCAGGATCCACTGCTATGCCATCCTTTGAAATGATATGCCCTAAATAATGAATCAGTTTCTGATAAACTGAGAACTTGCTCAATTTGGAATATAATTGACGTTCCCTTAATACTTGCAACACCATTCTCAAATGATGTTCATGCTCTTCCTATGAATTGGAATATATAAGAATGTCATCAAAAAAGACAATGACAAACTTGTCCAAATACTCTCAGAAAACACCATTCATTAAGCACATGAAAACAACTGGTGCATTTGACAACCCAAATGGTACCACTGTGAACTCATAATGACCATACCTTGTCCTGAAGGTGGTCTTGCTAATATATTCTTCTTTAATTCTTACTTGATGGTATCCTGATCTGAGATCTATCTTTGAAAATATCTTTGCATCCTTCAATTGATCAAAGAGGTCATCAATCCTTGGTAGAGGATACTTGTTCTTAACAGTCACTTTATTCAATTGTCTAAAGTCAATGCACAACCTTAGTGTTCCATATTTCTTTCTCACAAACAAGACTCGGGCACCCCAAGGTGACATGCTTGGGTGTATATACCCCTTCTTCATAAGTTATTCAAGCTACATTTGCAACTCCTTCAATTCTGATGTACTCATTCTGTAAGGAGTCTTTGATACTTGCGTTTCTCCAGGCATCAAATTTATAGAGAAATCAATGTCTCTCCTTGGGTGTAGTCTGGGTACCTCCTTGAACACATCCTCAAAATCTTCCAGGATTGCATAATCTTCCAAATTTGGCACCTTATCTTTAGGTGTCTCTTCCAAATGAGCCGCAAATATTTGACATCCTTTTCTGTAACACTTCTTTAGCTGCAATGCTGAAATTTCTCTAATGGTTACTACCCTGGGAATTCCCTGTACATTCCTTAGTTTCCCTTCCTCATCCAAGTAAGTAAATTCTTTTTTGTGACAGTCTAAGAGAGTGTGATGTTGGTCCATCCAATCCATCCCAATTAGACAGTCATAAGAACCTAAAGGCAAGATGTTTAAATCTACTTTGGTGTTCAGTCCATTCATGTCTATGAGGCATGACTTAACCATCTCATTAACCTTTCTTCTGGCTCCTGTAGCTAGTTGTACCAACCAGGATTTCCCATGCTTGCTTCTTGGAAATTGCAAACTTTCCACCATCTTAGGGTCTATATAACTATGAATAGCTCCTGAATGAATTAAAATAGCAAGGGTTTGGTTGTTGATGATACCTTCCACTTCAATCATGTGGGATTGATACTCTGCTTGCTTGTTGTCCATGGCTACATAAATCCTTGGCACATATTTTCCCATGTCCTCCATTGTTTCAACTCACTGTACATTGTGAACAGCCCTACCTTTTTCACCCCTGTGAGGACAATCTCTGAGCCTATGGTCCCCTTTACAACCCCAACATTGCATAGGTGGTTGTCTTGGCCCTTGACTCCCTATGTCAATCATTCTGGGTTCTTTAGGTGTTTGTTGTACTTGTGGATTATTTCTGAAGAATGGTGGCTTAGCTCCCTTCTTCCTTTTATCGACCTTGAATTTCTTATTGTCTTCCCAAGCCCTTTGGAAAGATGTCCTTACTTTCTGCTGATCATATAGCCATTTATCTCTCCTTATGGTCTCTTCTAATGTCTTGGGATCATCATATTGTATTTTGTCACTGATGAACGATGGCAATCCACTTAAATACCTTTGAATTTTTACTGTCTCATCCTTGATGAAAGAGACATACTTCAACAGTTCCAGAAACCTTCTCTCATATTCATATATGGTCATACTTCCAAGCTTGAGTTCAAAGAACTCTTTCATTTTCTTGTCATAGTATCTCTTAGTCAAGTACTTCTTCTCGAAATACTTCTTGAATTCCCTCCAAGTAACACTTTTCTCTACAATGTGTTGTACCTACACAAGTTGATCCCACCACATGGAGGCCTTTCCTTTGAGTTTATAGATAGAGATTCTACCTCTTGCATGAGAAGAATAATTATGCAATTGAAAATACTTCCTCATGCCTAGAAAACATGTTTCTACATCTTCATCCTTCTTGTTCCCACCATCAAATGTAGGAGGTTTGATTTTGTTCATTTCTCCTCGCAGCTCATCCACCCCAGATCTCTTATACCTTATGATAGGGGATAGACTTGAGTTGTTGCCTAATCTCTTATGGGAATGCCCTTGAGAATGATGGTGATGTCTACTAGCAATTTTTACTTTTCTTTTCTCCTCTAAAGGTTTGTGACTCCCAGATTCACTTGAGCTGCTCTCCTTAACCAATTTCTTTTCTATTCTGTTCAAACCCTCCAATAGCTTCATGTTGAAGTCATCCTACTTCTCCTTGGCTTTCATAAGCCTTTGATTATCATCTTTAAGGCTTTAGACATCCTTATGAAAATTCTTAATGGTCTCAGCCATATTCATATCTTCATTCCTTTCTTCTCCATGTACATTGGAGTTCGTTCCTTCCATGCCCAAATGGACATCCAACCCTCTGGTCTCCTCTTGTTGACTGTAATTCCCCTGTTCCTCTTCCATTCCTATGGACTCTGCACTGGTCTGACTTGATTGAGTTGTTGTTAATTCTGCAAAATGTGCAGCCATCGAAACTAATCAGGCTAACAATTCAACAATTCATGAGAATATGCACCATTTCGATTCAACATACACATCAACATTATCACTCTCAGTTTCTTGGTGTTATCACCATGACAATTCTAGATAAGATCCAAGTCTCGAAAACACAAATGCGTAGTGCCTTATGAGATACACTTGTGCAAGAAGGTGGTTCGCCGAAACCACTTTCGCCAAGACGTGGTATCACGTGTCTCAACATGTCAAAACCACCACTCGTGGAGTGGGTGATGGCTTAGTCAGATCACCCTAATTCACTCGTTTGGTACTTCACAACCATGTGATGTCAACCGAATGCTGCCATATAACGAACTCAAAAGCTAATCATTCGAAATGGATTGGTCGAGCATGGAAACCCAATGGTCTTGTATGTAATCCGTCCATGCTTCATAAATGGAATTCTATAATTACCACTCCCCAAGTATGAAGATTCTACATATCCATAACCAATGTAATCCCCAACTTCTCGACTTTATGCTCTGTAAAAACACCTTTCGGTATCCACAACCTGAGATCCATGGACAAGGCTAAATCGAGTGATGTTGGTTATTCGAGAAACATGCTAGGCTTTCCTACGAATAAGGAGGAAAGGGTCCTTGTGCACATTCTAGCAACTAAGTTTCATACAAAGTTGGCTACAGACTCACGGTTGGAAGTCAAGATGAATCCCACTATAAAATATTTATTCATCAACAGGCCAGCCGCTAAGAAGAAAAGGAGTAAGCGGCATAAGAAGGAGGAATCTACGACTGAAGCGGTCGAAAGTGTTGGAGAGAATCAACCGATCTGGTTAGAATCTTACTTAAAGGCCGATATCACTAAGATGAAGTAAGTCTTCAACTAAGATAAGCATGTCTCAATGAATTTTGAACAGTCGGTAGCGTAGGTAAAGAGTACCAGAGATGATAGGATTTTCTTCAAACGACCCTTTTTACAACGGGCTAACTGCTATCATCACCCTTTTGTAATTTTGTGATTAATACGATTATATAAATACAGAAACAGATTTTAGACTGTTTTATTACAATTCCTATCTGGTGATGTTATGAATCTTGTTTTCTTTTATAATAAGTTTTTCTTGTAATCTTATATTTTATTTTCATCTGTCTAAATCGAAGGAAATTAAAGCTCGAAATTCTTTTTAATTAATGCTTCGATGCGGTTATGTGTTTCTTTTTCTTTTATTATTATGCAATTTAAACTCAGACTCATCGCCTTCCAAGCGACTCCGCACACATTAAACTTGACATGTTCATTTATATTTATTGTGCATAGCAATATTACAAGGTAAAACGCTTTTTCACGCACCTAAATCTACTATGCATTTATTCTTCGTCGCACCGACAACCCACACGCACTACTCTTGCGTTGTGCGCCAATATCCATTGCGCACAATTTTTGTACCGTGCACCAATATTCCACATGCATTTCATCCTATGCATGCACCATGTCAAGTTTAACATATTCCATAGCGCCCAAATATCTTCGCACACTACTGAATACACCATCGCAAAACAATTTATACTCATACTTATGTGCGTACTAACAAAACTCCTCTACATTAAGAAATACTTGTGCACCCCATGTGCACATTACTATGTGTGTGCTCACTGCACAAGTCTAAATTCAGCACGTACATCCGCATGTAATGATCTTTCGCGTGGCACCACAATTTACCGCGCATAGTGTTGGATTACTG
This sequence comes from Picea engelmannii, assembly GCA_009831015.1. Classification (NCBI taxonomy): domain Eukaryota; kingdom Viridiplantae; phylum Streptophyta; class Pinopsida; order Pinales; family Pinaceae; genus Picea; species Picea engelmannii. The sequence goes on along the minus strand of ML778276.1, from coordinate 92,652 downwards.
AGAGGGGGGGTGAATCAGTAATAGAGAAATTTAACCATATAATCCAAGTGTTATATCAATGAAGCATTATTATCCAATAACTGCAAAGTAAATAAGCAATGAACAAATGAACAATCATACACATACACAG
>ML778276.1:17584-82985 GCA_009831015.1 Picea engelmannii | reverse complement strand
ATAAATCCTAGGTGTGTGTGAAGTAACTCCAACAATGTGCATTACCAAATGAGGTCGAAACAACTCACCATCTTAAGTACATTCATATTATATTTACAATTGGGTTCGGCTGAGGGATATTACAATATTCATTCAACTGAAACATGCATGCATTCATACAATATTTCTCTATATCTCCCAGCTCTTGGATTACAATGGAAATCTATTCATTATATTAAGAAATCTTTCAACATCCTCTACTAGGAAATAATACAAACCTTTATACAAAGGGTGCTCTTCAAGATGTTCCCTCCAACTACTCTACGCTATCTTATCGAAATTAAATGCTACCAACTACTTAACATCTATTACAATGAATATCGAGTGGGACAGATAAGATCATACGCTCCAAAATATGTACTGTGATCCTTCAAATTAAAAAAAAATACATCTCCCAATCGATATTACATGATGGATCAGCCTCCGATCATCAAAGACATTCATAACTCAAAAAGATTTGTGAGATATGACATTAATACATTGATCTTTAAAATTCAAAACATTTCAAAATACATGCTAGTGCACCTAGCTGTGTTCCACACTTGTGTTTTGTTGGTGATGCTCCTGCATCACAAGGATAAGTTGGGTAAAACAACCCAAACTTCTTCGACCATAAATTTAAGCTTGGACCTTGGATTTGAGAAAAGGAATTGTCGGTTGTGGAGCTTGATTATCTTCTTGATTCAGAGGTATTTGTTTTCGACCGTGTTTATACCCCATGAATAATTTACACCCTGGAAGACTGTACACCCCTCCATGCGAGGGAGTGTAGGGGGGCTTGCACCTCCTGTGGTGTCTGGGGGAAAGCAAGCCCCCAAAGGAAAAATTTCCTTATAAATGTATATTTTAATTTTACAGTAAATCTAGACCATTCATTATAAGGTCGCAGATCTGGCGTTAGAAGTTATGTTAGGGTTTTTTTCCCTAGAAGGAAACCCTATTTTATGAGGGAAATGTATTGTGGCTATGTATTATTGCGAATATTGTATTCTGAGTGAGGATACTATGAGAAAAAGAAGAGGAAGTTATAGTGGGTGAGTTGTAGGTTGTTCCCTTCTTTTGCTGGATAATAAAAAGGAAGGACCTAGCAATTTATCTGGTGGACGTAGTCCACACTGGGTGAACCACATATATCTGTGTCTCTATTGTATTGTGTATATTTTGTGTTTTATTTATGCATTTTTATTTATTTATTGCTCTGCGATCCTATTTTTCTAACAACTGGCATTAGAGAGAAAGGTAACTCGCCAAAAAAGATGGTTCATGGTTTGAGTGAGAGCAATGGCGGAAGATGGAAAGTTTAGGGTTGAGAAATTTAACGACCAAAACTACCAGTTATGGAAGATGCAAATGGAATATTATTTATATTAGAATCATCTATTCCTACCATTGGGTGGAGTAACAAAGAACCCGACAGCCATGAAGGACGAATAATGGGAGGTTCTTGATAGGAAGGCACTAGGAACGATACGGCTAAGCCTGGAAACATCGATGGATTTCAATATTTCGAAAGAAAAGACAACGAAGGAGTTGATGGACGCATTGGATAAACTGTGTAAAAAACCCTCGCCGTCCAATAAGGTATTTCTAATGAAGAGATTATTTAATATGAATATTTCAAAAGGTGGGTCTATTTCAGGTCATTTAAATGAATTTAATATGGTTACTAATAAGCTAAGTTTTGTAAAAGTGGACTTTGATGATGAGGTCAGGGATGTTCTAATATTATGCTTATTACCAGAAAGCTAGAATGGTTTGGTCATGGCTGTAAGTAACTTTGTCTCAGGTTCAAACACTTTAAAATTTGATGATATTTTTGGTATTATCCTTAGCGAGGAAATGTGACGGAAAAGCATAGGTGAGACATCAGGTAATTCCTTAAACATGGAGAACAAGGGAAGACAAAAGTATGGAGGAAAGAGCTCAGGGAACCGTGGGAATTCTATGAAGGGAAGATCAAAATCCAGACTAGGAAACATAGAGTGCTGGAATTTTGGGAAGAAAGGACATCTGAAGAAATACTATAGAGCTCCAAAGAAACAAAGAGATGAACAACATGAGAAAAATCAGGAAGCAAATATAACAGGTAATGTGTTACAAGATGATATGATTCTTTCTGTATATAATATTTCTGAGTCTTGGGTAGTAGATTCAGGGGCTTCATTTCATGCCACAACCCATAGGAAACATTTTCTAGATTATGTTAAAGTTGATTTTGGACAGGTTCATTTGGGTGATGATGCACCATGCAAAATTGTTGGAATGGGAAAGGTAAAAACAAAGCAAAGGAATGGAAACCAATGGTTTTTAAAAGAGGTAAGACATGTTCCATATCTAAGGAAAAATATAATTTCAATAGGGCAATTGGAAAGTGAAGGTTGCATATCCATATTTACAGATAAGATGTGGAAGGTCACCAAAGGATCACTTGTGATAGAAAAAAGAGAGAATGTAGGTACATTGTATTTATGTACTGGTAATACTGACTCTTCTATGTCTTTAGCTTCTACATGAGTGGATAAAACACTGTGGTATCATAGGCTTGGACACATGAGTGAGAAGGGGATGCAGATACTTCACAAAAGAAATTTATTTCCAGATCTTAAACAAATTGATTTGGATTTCTATGAGCATTGTGTTTATGGAAAACAAAAGAGAGTTAGCTTTTTGAGTCAGAAAATAAACGAAGAGTGAAAGGTTAGAGCTTGTGAATACATATGTATGAGGATCAACTAAGGTATCATCTATTGGTGGATCTCATTATTATGTTACTTTTATTGATGATGCAACTAGAAAAACTTGGGTTTATTGCATTCGTCAAAAATCTGATGTTTTTGAGACTTTTAAGAAATGGAAAGATTTAGTTAAGAATGAAACGGGAAAAAGGTTGTAGTGTCTCAGATAAGACAATTGAGGTGAATATTGTAGTAAGGATTTTGATAATTACATTTCATACCATGGGATTTGTAGAGAGAAGATAGTTCCAGGAACTCCACAAGAAAATGGTTTGTTAGAAAGGATGAACATGACAATCATGGAGCGTGCAAGGAGTATGAGATTGCATGACGGTTCTCCCTTACAGTTCTGGGTAGATGATGTAGATATTGTTGTTTACTAAATAAACAAAGGACCTTCAAGCTCTTTGGATGGTGGAATTCTAGAGGAGGCATGGACAGGTAAAAAGGTAAACTATTCTTTTTTGAAGACTTTCGGTTGTGAAGCATTTATCCATATTGATAAAGAAAATAGAACAAATCTTGAGGAAAAATCCAAGAAGTGTACATTTATTGGATACCGTGTTAATGATTTTTCTTATTGCTTATGGGATTATGAAAATAAAAAAATCATTAGGAGTAGAGATTTCATATTCAATGAGAAATTCATGTATAAATATCAGTTGTAGGGAGAGATACAAGAAAAAGAAAAACTAGAATACACAGTGCTTGATGAGATGACTGAAAAAGAAATTCCAAAGGTACCAGAAAATCGAAAGGTACAACGATAGGAACAAAAGGTACCTCAAACTCCTGCAAGTGTTGTTAGAATATATACCAGGTTAAGTAGACCTATTATAGCAAGATTTGCCTCACCCCATGCAATCTTGCACAGAAGGCCTTTTTCCATTTCCCTATGCAGACTTGAAGTCCCTTTTTACAAATCCCAGAGCTAAAAATATAATTTTTCCACATATACACACCTTTCCTACTATACAACATGTGTATACACAGTTTTCACCACTACATCCCGCGTACATCGAAAATGTGCCCAAAATTGAAAAATGATGTAGGGTTTCCATGTCACGTCATGAGATCAATGATCCTTGGCCTTCCATATACTGGAAAGGTTTCGAATCATCCCTTCAGTTCCACTTGAAGGATATAAATGGGCCAAATCCAAGCTATGGAAAAGAGGAGAAAGAGTTCAACTTTGAGAGAAAAGTTACTCTAGAGGAATTATTCACTTCACATTGAGTTTGCATCCCTTTGTCCTTTAAGTCTAAACACATTGTTTAGCCCCCAAGCTCTTCCCTTACTAATTGAGCACTTCATTGTCTCTCTTATATGAGCTTGCCTTTGGTGGAGGATTGAAGTGGTGGAGGCCCAAATGGAAGGAACTTAGTTTCTCGGTTCTGAACCGTGCCGACACAGAAGTCTGTAACTTATTCACTTCTGCGGATTATATATTAATAGAAATACTCTTTTCTCGTCCAATTAACATCTTGCAATTATTTGAATTATTATTTCGTGGGTGTATTTGTTATGAATTTTGATGGATTATGTTATTGAATATGCTAACATCATATATTATCACCATATGCTTGCATTGCTTGGTTGTTGTGGACTAGTTGCAGGTATATTGCTTTGGGTCAAGTGCTCAACGGTGGACTTCATCGAATGTCTGGACGAGGTAGGCCTTTTATCTTGTCTTGCTATAATATTTGTTTATATAGCATACTTGAGAGTAGAGTTTATTTCTGCAGTCGTTTCCATCTATTGTGGTTTACCCCTAGCCATAGAGAGATTTTCCTCGTAACAAAATTGGCGACCATACTGGAGATTGAATCTTCTTTTTTGGGGGTTTGGAGTGTTTTTCTCGTTATATTTCTCTCGTTCATATTGATTTTATTGTTGTATGATTTCTTGATAACCTCTTTTCACTCTAGGTCTGGGTCTTTCATGCTTCTCCTTGGCCTAGCTGTGTTTTGACACATATACATGGGTTTTTGCTTAGCAATCGCATACATACGCGTGTTTTCCTTCTACAAGTTGTGTACATACATGCTTTTCCCTTGAACAGTCGTGTACATCAGCCTTTGTTGCTTGTTTGTTGGTTTTGGTGGTTGTTGGGTAGGTTTTGATGATTGTTGAGTTTTCCTGGGTCTTTGTAGTGACTATTAAGTGTCTTTGGAATAACATGAAACCTTTCTTTGGTTGAATTTTTGGGCAGTGCCTTTCTCATCATATTTTCATTTTGATTGTCCTTTCACCTTGGGTTGGGTGTTTTGCTACTTGATATACTAGTTGGGTTGTCTCTGTCTATACACAGTAGAGTCTTTATATCAAGTTGTTGTTTAATCCTTGCATTTTCATTTTTCTTATATTGAAAATACAAAAATATTAGGCATTTTACATTGATTGGCATTTTGATCTCTTGAGTCTTTGTCATTTATCTTAGTGCATGTAAAGAAAGATCGCATTTGTATTTAGAATTGCAGAATTGAATTGAAAATTGCATTTTTAAGAAGCATATCATTTATTGGAAATTGAGGTTAGGACTTTGAATTGTATTAATATTCATTTATTTTACTTGTTGAGTCATAACATCATTAGTTTCACAACCGCACCTTTTGAGTAAGCAAGGCCATTAAAATTAACACTATAATTTAAAATTGATTAGTAATGATTTTACTTTCTAGGGTGCACAAAATAACTTACGATTTAGTGCCTTGGAATAGGATTTTGTGAGTAAACTTTTTCAAGGCTATTAAATCAACATATGTGTCTGACTAAGGGAGTGGAGAAATCCATTATATAATCGGTAATATCAGGAGGCTCCGCTTACACCAGAGTTAAGTATAAGGTTTCCTGAGGTCGGTTGAAGGGATATCCCCCCAATACCTTCTTAGCGTCAAAGATATTTATGGGGATCTATTCGTGTATGGGGATCTTCCTAGTTCCCTTATCTCTATGAGAGGAAGTGATTTCAAGGTTTCGGGCTTTGCTACCCTGCCCATACGATGGGCCTGACTTACAAATGTTCTCCTATGCATATGTTATACCATGGTTGATTAGTTTCTTGACTTAGGTACCACATAGATTACTTGCAGGGGTTATTCTGCAGGTACCCTGGGTCAGATAGGGGTCAGACAACAAGCAACCGTTATGGAGGATTAATTCTTCAGGGGGATATGACCGACTGGTTGTTAAGCCCACAAGGGCCCTTATAATTGATTCTGATACCTACGATCTTTAGCAGGGAGTCTTAGACCCCTCTTGGGTGAGGCATACCTACTTTAGGGATGGAGGCCCCTTTCAACCACTTTATCCTGTTTGTGTGCATATTGGTTGTTTGATTATTTTTGGTGTGCTCTTTGATTACTAGTTGGCCTTAGGATTTGTTTTATATCTTGAGTCTTAAGTCATCATGGAGTCAGAACAACTTCCCTACAGGTCTCGCCGCTTGTTATAGTTACCACCACATTTTGAGTCTTTGCCTTCTAAAAGGCGTAGAGTTATTAAACGTGGTACACATACCTCCACTTATCAGACTTGTGATTCTACAAGGATGAGTACTAAATCAAGTCATCAATATACTAGGAGCCCTTCGACTCCCACACCTACTATAGTCAATGGTACTCCTTCGAATCCTTCAACCACAATGGTTGTAGTGTCGGGGGCACCTATCATCATTGTTTCCCGTCCTATAGTGAACACTCAACCTATTTCCATGAACCCATTTTTGTCTCTTGGTCACTCACCGGGATATAATGTTCAATCCATCCCGATGGCCTCTAGTCCTTTTTCCTATGGTATGATGAATTTTACATCGCAGTTTTCAAACTCCATCCCAGTCGTTGGCCTTAATTCTAGCATTAGACTTGGGGGAACAACTCCTCCTTATACTCCATTTTTGTTTGGTGGCTCTTAGGTCCCTCAAATGACTCCTACCGTGGGAGGCATTCCTTCTTTTAACCCTAGGTCTAATCCTGTTGCTTTTGGATAGAGTAACCAAACTGGTGGACAAACTATTTCTTATGGTCCATCATTTACACCCACCTCCTCTATGTCGATTCCGAACAACATGTTTGGCATGACGAATCCACCTTTATCCTCTCGATTCACACCCAGAGGAGTTCAGTTTCACACCTTGGGCAACCCTTAACCCGGAACCACTCTGAATGGGGGCATTTTTTATAACCCTCATCAGAACATTCCTACTAGAATGATTCCTAACCAACCCCTTATGAATAATAGTAGAGGAGAGTCTTACAATCCCAGACAGGGCCATGGTGCTTATGAGAACCATGCATGGGTTGCAATTCCCCAAACATAATATTTCCAGGGAGATTGGGGCCAGATGTCGCAACCTCGTCTCCCTTTTCTGGCCACGCTCAACCTGCCAAACTTGTCTAAGTTGATGAATGAACCTTTGTGCCATGATCCTACATGGCCCCCAGTTGCCACCAAGCTTCCTTCGAATATTCCAAAATTCGAAGGCAAGAATGGTGAGGACCCTGGTGATCACATTACCACCTTTCACTTATGGTTCCCTTCAAATTCCCTTAACGATGATTCCATTCGGTTAAGATTGTTTCAACAAACCCTCATAGGGGTTGCCGCGAAATGGTATATCGAGCTACCTAAGGGGGCATACAGGACCTTTAGTTAGATGGTTCTAGTCTTCCTTAAGCACTTCCAATTGCCATTTCGTTACTATGCTAGCCTAGAACTTCTTTCAACCTTACGCCAGGACAAAGCCACTCATATCTCAGATAACATCTAGGAGTGGCGTAGATGAAAGAGGTTGATCAAGACCTGCATACCCCCATACTTTCTGTTAGAATGGTTCCTTAAGTCTTTACAACCTCCTATTTCAAAGGATGTTGTTGCATACAGAGTTAAATCTTAGGAAGAATCAATATTCAAACCTAGCAGTTAGATGTTATATATGATTAGTCTAGGATGTTATACTAGATTCTTCCGGATGCACTGAGGTCAAACTATGACCCTAGACAAAATCTCAGACCTCATGCCGATGGCATTGTAGTCTCCACCAATGTGAAATCCGCATACTTGGTGACAATACATTTGAAAGAGTTGTCTCTAAACCAGTCTGTAGGAGGGCTAGATTTGTCTATGTCTTCCAATCCCACTCAATCGACATATGTACATTCTATGCAATCATCAACCAACCCAAATGGTAACCAGCAACAAAGTGGGAATAAGAAGAAAGGACGTAATAATAGTCGTAAGGGTGGGAATAATAATAATAAGCCCAAGGACAATGGTAATAATGAGAGGATGAATAACAATGCTGGTGAGGGAAATAAAGAAAGGTGTAAGGTGAAATTTCTCTGTAATCTTTGTATAGACGATATCTTACTCATTTATGCCCCAAACTTGCGTAATTTGCAAGGCTCTTATCTCTACCATCTGTCGTTCTGACGGATCCTTTTCCACATAACCAGTCCATGGCCTCAAGCTCCTCAAATGCCAGAATTGTGCTCGGTGGGAGCCAAAACCCGTTGGCACAAGACAGTGGTCGTTTGTGCATCAATATGGTCAATTCTCAGGTTAATGTAGCCACCCAGTATCGCGATTAAAGTTCTCCACAAATTGTTCTTGGTCTAGAATCTCCTCCTCCTCCGAAGACGCCCTTGTAGATCAAAAAACTAGAGCCACTACCTCATATTCTGAAAGGAGTACTCAAGCACTCTACCTACAATCCAAATGCTAGAGATGCCCAAAATTACTCTATTGTTGAGGACTTGGTTCAAACCCCTTGTGTGATGTCAGCCCTGGAGGTACTCTATATGTGTCCTACACAGAGGAATGCCTTGATATCTGTGTTAGGATTTCTATACCCCAGTGGCTCGAAAGTTATCAAGTTTGATGTCACAGATGTGAAGCCTTGCTTTCCTTACCATGTGGCATTCCAAATCCACGTGGGTTACTCGAAGTATACCATCAAGCGTCCAGTTGTTGATGAAGGTTCTGCAACATGTGTGATGTCCCTGATCTGTTGGAAAGCTCTCATCTATCCAACTCTCTCTCAATATCCAACCATGTTGACTATTTTTGACGGTCTTTCTTTCCGCCCTCATGCTATTCTTCCTACCTTTCCAGTCCAGTTAGGTGGGAAGATGGTAGAGGTGGATTTTGAGTTGGTTGATGCACCCCTCGATTATAACTTGTTACTAGGACGCAATTGGACTTATGTTATGATTGTCGTTGTATAGTCCATATTCCGCACTCTTTGTTTGCCTCACGATGGGAATATTGTGATGGTTGACTAGTTATCCTTTGCGTATGCTAGCCCGAGTGCATCTGTTGGACCGTCAATCCCCATGGTCGACAATTCTCAGTCGACAACTAAGAATATCAGTGTCAGAATGTATTCATCCCTTATGGGTACCTTCCACTTCATGGCACCGATTCACCATGTTTACGCCATGTCCAATAGGCTCGTTTCGTCAGAGAAGTTCATTCCTTTCCGCATTTCCTATTTTAACGATCCTTGGACCCTACCTTCCTCGACTGTGTCTTGTGAAGGTCAGTCACATGCTGGAATGGCCATGCCACTATCGATAACAAAGATAGCGTATCAAGTTGTTCTTGATTATTCTATTGATCATGATTCTATTACCTCGCAGACGAACGACAAGGATCATGTTCTTAAGCCCATGTGGGCCACTTCATTGTCTTTCTCACATGACTGCCTCGATGAGGCTTTTCCATCGAATGAAGATATCATTGTGGCCATGAATGGTTCTCACAAACCTTGTGATTATATGCATCATCGTTCTTATTTTCTACCAGAGCTTGCTAGAATCAAACAATATGACTTTCTATCTACTCTGAGCGAGATAGTCGGTCATGCCATACTTCCACTTGATATGCATGGCATTTATTCCAAAGGAAATAAGATGAGTATCTCTCCTAACATCGTGATCGATATCTCTTGTATCCCTGGCAAGATTGAAAATGTACACATCAGTGAAGATTGTTCACCAGAAGAAATCTTGATCTACACTGAGCTCTTCAAGGAATTTCAAGTTGTATTTGATTGGTCATATGAAGAGATTCAAGGAATCGACCCTCAAATTTTCTAACATGAGATTAAAACTTACCCAGATTCTAAGCCTATTCGACAACGTCTTAGAGCTATCAATCCCCGGAAGGCCCCTGCTATTAAGGCAGAGGTAGAGAAATTGCTTAATGTTGGATTTATCTACTTGGTTCCCTTGACTGAATGGGTATCCAATCTCGTTCCGATGAATAAGAAGCAAGGAACCATCCATGTATGCATGGAATTTTGTTACCTGAACAATCCTGTCTTGAAGACAACTTCCCGACACCTTTCATCGATCATATTCTCGACGAGTGTGTGGGAAAGGAAGTTGTTTCTTTCATGGATAGATTTTTAGGGTATAACCAAATTCAAATTAAACCCAAGTATCAACATAAGATGACATTTATTTTTCCTTGGGGTACTTTCACATACCAGAATATTCCTTTCAGCCTCAAAAGCACTAGAGAAACCTTCCAACATGCTATGACCTTCGCATTCCATGATCTTAAGAATATAGTTGAAGCTTATCTTGACGATCTTGCTGCTCACTCTTGTAAGAGAGTGGATCACTGTAAGAATATTCAGACAGTTTTTGAAAGATGTCATCAATATAGAATTCGATTGAACCCACATAAATGCATCTTTTGCGTTAGGTCCGGACGTCTTCTAGGATTTTTAGTCTCTAAGACCATGATCATGGTAGATTTGTTAAATATTGAGGCATTAATTCAATTTTCTCCCCCATGAACTATTCGACAAGTTCAAGGTTTACAAGGGAAAGATAACTTTTTATGTCATTTTATATTAAACTGTGCCAATATTACTAAGGGTTTCATGTGTCTTTTGAAGAAGGACACCCCTTTTATCTGGGATGAGCGAGCCCAGGAATCCTTCGATGCTTTGAAGAAAGCCTTGGTATCAACGCCTCTGCTGAAATCTCTGTACTACAGTAGATATTAATTTCTTTATGTCACCAAGTCTGAAGATACAATTGGTATGATTTTGGTTCAGGAGGATGATGAAATCTGCGAGCACATGATATACTATCTTAGTCAAAACCTAATCAGTCTCGAGCTCAAATATTCTCATGTTGAAAAGCTATCTTTGGCTGCCATCCATGCAGTCCAACGATTACGCCATTATATATTTATTTCCAAAACTATTGTGGTTTTCGATGTCAATCCATTTCAATACGTCCTTACAAGGCGTATCATAGGGGGAAAATATAATAAATGGATTTTCATTTTACAATAATTCGATCTCGATTTCACTTCTGCGAAATCCAAGAAATCACTAGTCTTTGCAGAGTGAATATCTGACTTCCCATGATTGGACAAAGATGTTATTCATGTTGATTCTTTTGTGGATGAACACATTTTCCGTGTCTCGTCGTCTGACCCCTGGTATGGAGACATTGTTCTCTATCTTGAAACTTTGAAGTTCCTTGAGCATCTCTCATGAGATGAACGATGACATATATGATACCAAGCCAATAATTAAATTATCGTGGGAAACACTCTGTATCGTTGAGGAATAGACAATATCCTATGTCATTTTTTAACTCACAAAGAAACCGAGTCAATACTAAATGATTTCCACAGTGGGGATTGTTGTGGTCATATATCCAAGCTCGTGACAACCCAGAAAATTTTGTGAGCCGGTTATTTCTAGCTGTCTATCTTTAAATATTGCGTTGAAGTGGTTAAGAAGTGTCACCCCTACCAGGTGTTCACTTGGAAAATGCACTCTCATCCAGCCCCTCTCCATCCAGTCACTATAATTGGTCCCTTCACCAAGTACGGGGTGGAATTTGTAGATTGCAACCCAACTTCGGCTGGGAGGCATCAACTCATTATCATGGCCATATAATACTTTACTAAGTGGGTTGAGGCCATGCCCACTATTAAATCCGACGGGAATATTGTCACCTTCTTCGTATTCAATCAAATTATCGCCAAGTTTGGAATCCCGAGTGATATTTACATTGATCATGGAAATCACTTTTAGAACGAAATGATGGAAGAGATAGCATCGAAGCTGGGGTTTAAGCCTGGTCATTATTCCCCTTACTACCCCTAGGAAAATGGACAAGTAGACACCATCAACAAGTCTCTCAAGAACATTTTGCATAAAAGTGTCAGCCATAACAAATCTGACTGGCATATTATGCTATATCCCACACTTTGGGCATACCAAACCTCGGTCAAGACTACCACCAAATTTTCTCCTTTCCAGTTAGTACATGGTGTGGATTCAATCTTACCTATTGAATGCAAAATCCCTTCTCTTATATTGGCAGTCACACTTGTCCCTGACACTTCCTATCTCGAGCGATGCCTCATACGCCTAGAGAGCCTTGACGAGCAACGTCGAGATGCCTTTACAACTATCGAAGTGAATAAAAGATGTGTCAAGGTCCAATACGATAAGTATATATATCCTTGGTTGTACGCTGAGGGTGACTTGGTCATTTTGTATGATCAAGACAAAGAACTATTGGGGGCAGGAAAGTTCAAACCCATGTGGCATGGTCCCTATATCATGCGACGTGTCTTAGAAAAAGGAGCCTATGAATTAGAAGATTATGAGGGGAACATGTTGGTCGAGCCCAAGAATGGGTTCTACTTGAGAAGATATTACGCTTGAGCCCCAATATTGGGCGTAACTCTTTGTATACTAATGTAATTTAGTGTATATATCTTTTCCCTTTATTTTGTCTTCATGTTTCTTATCAAGTTTTCCCTTGGTTGGCAGATGTCAAGGGAGTATTCTATCTACTTAATATTCACAGACGGAGCCAGTCTCATACATGGAACTTGGCTTCCGTCGCTTGGGTGGTTTACTCACTCTAGGGTCTACTGGTGGCTTTAGGTGGTGTATGCCTAGGGCCATCCATCAATAATGTGGTCAAATATAGTTTCATTATAAAACTTTTTCATGATGTCGTTTCACATGGTATTCTCTCTTTGGAGGTCCACCTGGATTCCCAGTTAGTAGTATGTTAGTTGAATGACAATTACTGTGTGCACGACCCTACATTACTCTGAAGATTCCTTCGAGTACGCCTTTTAGAACGACAATTTGATTTTATTACTTATCATCACATACCTAGGAGCTCTAATTATGTATCTGATGTTTATGCTAATTTCGTTTTAGATTGACATTTGTCACATAACTAAAGCAAAGAAAACATTCTCATAAATGTACACATTTTAATATAAGTAAATCCGAAGAACCATGTTTTATATATATTTCAAAAAATATGATGTTTATAGTACAAAATTGAGGCCAACACCCTCAATACACATATACAACCGATAAGACAAAATCCATGACATCTACACCTGTAGTGCCAGATGTGTGTCATGATAAAAAACTATGACATTTGCGAGACGCCAAAAGAGTTGCACCCAAGCTTTGAGCATGCCAACCACTTGTCGCTGCATGGCCTCCAACATATCCTCTATCTGAACCATCAGAATCCTATGTGTCAAACGAGACAGGTTTCCATGCATGTTTTGAAGGACTCTCTCTACTTCTCCTCCCACCACCTCATCTCCCTGGTGCCTCCGACGATGTCGTGGAAGCCCGCCCGGTTGTCGTGGACCTAGGTCTGCATCACACACGTGTCTAGTTAGTACTTAAACATCATCCAAAAATATTTTTGTTTTCCTATACAAAAATAATAAAAAAATGAATTATTTAGAAACTTTGACATACCTATGTCCCCGTAGGCAGTCCTTGTTGGCAATGGCATGTCAGGGTCCCCTCAAAAGTTGATCCCTGCATAGGGGTAGTCATCCAGAGCAATGAATTGTCATCTCCACCAATAAAATATATCATCATTGTAGAGTGTGGGAACACTACCTCCTCCTGCCATCTCATGACCTCAGTCCACCATGCCATGGCTGGATTGTGAGGTCCTCGAGGAATGATCTCATCTCTAGGTCCCAAACCTGGAACCCACTCAAAGAAAAAGCTACACACAATGGAAGTAAACCCGAAGTTCCTCTTATCACCCTATTTTCATTCTATCAACTGGCTCTTCATATTATCCAGTAGTGAGGTGCACCAATTGTACACTGTGGGTCTCAAACACTCCATGGAGTAGAACATGAGAGGCCTCATTGTCTGGTGCAACGAAGCCGATCCTGTGATCCAGGTCAAAACGAGAACTAAAATCTTGAGGCTTAGATTGTTTATCGCTAAGATGGGGAGCTGACTCCCGAACTTCTCGGTCCCTGCTATACAATGAGTGTCTATGTACTCTTCTATATTCATACCTCTCCCAACTCCCTGGGGTTTTAGGTTCACCACCTCACCCTGACGTGACAACCCCTTGAAGAAATATATTTCCTTGACTTCAATGCTTAATGATTTCCTATCAAGGTTGAAGCTCTCATTTTTTGGATCCCAGTAATCCACGAGCAACTGTAGCAACCTCACTTGGGCTCTCATCCCTTTGAGTGCCCAAAAATTCAACAACCTGCATCTTTTCAAGGCCATTTGGCCCCCCAGATCTCTTTCCATAGCAACATCTACCTCCTCATGTTCCCTTTCCCTTCATTCTAGCACCATCTTGCCAAAGAAACATCATTTTTTGAGTTAGCAAGCATCAAAAACTTTGTTTACGGACATATACGTGGGCTGAAACATTCAGAGTCATGTATATGGATGAGTATATGTTGGTTGTCCTTATAAATACATGTATAACCATGCTTATACGTGACTCGATGAATGGTACCCCGCATACACCTAAATCTCTAATTTGCACCTTAAATAACTTAAAATTTGAAACCTAAATACAAAATGTAATCCACTAGAAAGGAAGAGGAGGGGAAGAGGAATTACCTGGTCCAGACGGTGACTAATTCTGTCACTCGAATCTCCCGCAATCACCAGTTGAAGATCATAGGTAATTTGGTCCAAAATTCATTATTTGGGTAAAAAAGTCAAATGACATAGTTATATTTGGTTTTTATTACTATTTATAGCAGGTTTTAGCCACTTTACATAGTTTCGGATCGTATTTTCGCCTATTGGACTAATACAATAGTGGATTGAGTTGGTTTTTGTAGTTTTCTCCAGGGATTCTTGTAGTTTTTAGCATTATGTTGACTGTTCATAACTACGGAAATGTATTTTCGCTACCCAACATATAGGATAGATATTTGTTCCATCATACACACTTGCATTATCCTATAAATGTCACTCATATGCCTTAGGTACGAACCCATTTTTTAGCAACACAAAACCCTCCATCTACTACAAGATGTGTTGTTATCAAATGATAGAGACTTACCAAACATGGGTACCCTAGTTACATCCTCTGCTCCATTTGGTGCCCATGCAGATATTTTTTCCATAGGACTGGGAGTCCCTTATAACTAATACATGACTTTATGTCAAGCCTCATTTCTCACTCATAAACATGTTGACCTATACCTAGAGGACTCCCAGGCGAGTTTGATTTAAGCTCTTTTCCGACTCGTCTTCAAAAAGTGAAAAGATTGTCAAGTGAACTTGTCTCTTTCAGACTCGTAAATTGGATTTGAAAGGACGTCTATTTGGTACAAGTTTATTCCTTTTTCAAACCAAGTAAACTAAGATTATGAAAAAGGATATTTTTTGGCGTTAAGTTGTAATTGCATCTCATGCCCTTGCTTGCAGTATTGAGCCTATTGCTGGTTCTCTCTTTGTGTTATAAACCGTTTTTCCTCAGAAGTTTTACATCCTCAACCAAGCAGAGCCTCATTATATCGTTTGCAACTTGACACCCTATACACAAGAGGGAACATTCCCCCAAGTGTCCATCTCCCGCATGCACCTCCTTTAATTGAGCATAGGTATGTTGCACTGCTAGAACTAGTTTTTTTTTACTTGCGACACTCGTTTCCTCCTTTGTATCATATCATTCATTTGACTATAAAAAAACAAAAAAAGACAGGAGGGAAGGGAGTATTATCCTATATTGGCAGCAATCGTGTCTCCTTTGAATACATCACAAAATTGTTGAGTCCACTTGTCATCATAATTTTGGGTTTAGCATGTCATTAGGAAGCCGAGCTCGTTACAAAGAGTTTAATCCCCCGATTGGTTACTCTTCCAGTCCATATGGAGAGTTTTATTGATGCCTCTTGCATCTCATGGTTTCATCATTGAGTCTATGTTACCAAAGTCTTCCATATGTCTCATTCTCTTGTTCATAGGATTTATATCAACCTATGTCGGTCATTCCTCATAACTCTTAACTTTTCATGTCAACCATACCCTCAGTTTGTCTCAAAATCACATGAATTTGTAGTCCTATTACACACCATGGTCCTACTTTACTCATTGGTAGGTAACCTTGAACCCAACAATCGACATTTCATCATTGGTCATTGATTGTGTGGTTTCCCTTGTGTTCGATGACAATACATCTATTCACACATTGGGATTTGTGCAGTGTCTTGGATGCCATTAGCCTTATTGGTGGTTTCATTTGCTTTGTCAGGATTTTTCCTCATTGGTTGCTATTCAGAGGGTCTTTTTCGTGTACCACTTGCACTTGGAACATGCGAAAGACACACAAAGTCCTTGGTTCATGAACATGTTCTTCCTCTGATTTCGTCCAAATCATCAAGCTCTTGATTTGTACCTCGTGATGAATGATGAGAGATGCCTTAATGATCTCCTTTCAGCGGGTCTCCTTCCATCAACTTCAACTCATCTATTTTGGAAACGAGACCTAGAGTCCTATGAGTACCTAGAGGCTTGGAGTCATTAGTGTCAGGTTCTCTCTCCATCGACAGTTGGGAATACATCAATGTCTCCTGATCGATGGATTCTTCAAGTGTTCGACCTTGACTCCTTTATTCACACTTGTAAGAATGTACTCAGTGCCTTGATACCTACTTTCATCATCGGTAGTCTCTCTTGCGTTTGTTAACGGTATACCTCAATGATCGATAATAAAACAAAGTCTCATGGTGTTTGACCTCAACTCCTTTATTCAAATTATGTAGACTTGCAACTTTGGCAGTTTGTGTAGAATACTTGAAGACATCCGTTCGTAGCCACAACTTTCCCGAGTTGTTTCCACCTTTTCATTGGACCAATACCTTTCTGACTTCAGTGATCATGAGAGATTAGATTGTACTCCATTTTATACAGATATCTTCATATTGATTTTGAGACTGGTTTTATTGGGCCTTGTTCGTGACTATGACAGTCGTTGGCATGTAACCACATTTGTATTTTCCTATTCATGAACATGGAAATTTGTTTGGTATATTTTCACATGGATATATAGTGTAATTCAAATTGGCAGCCATGTATGCAAAGTCATTACAAATTGTAATGAGCAACTAGTTCTTCCAGTTGGGTCCCCATTACTCCACTTCTGGGTTTTTATAATGTATTTCGGCCATCACAGATACTCCTCTGACCTCACAAATTAGGGGGCATCTGTGATACCAAGATTTTCCTCACCCCATGCAATCTTGCATAGAAGGCCTTTTTCCATTCCTCTATGCAGACTTGAAGTCCCATTTTACAAATCCCAGAGCTAAAAATATAATTTTCCCACATATACGTACCTTTCCTACTATACAACATGCATATATGCATGTTGCACCACTACAACCCACATACATCAGGAAATGTGTCCAAAATTGAAAAATGGTGTTGGGCTTCCATGTCACGTCACAAGATCAATGATCCTTGGCCTTCCATATACTGGAAACGTTTCGAATTGGCCCTTCAGTTCCACTTGAAAGCTATAAATGGGCCAAATTTGAGCTATGGAAAAGAGAAGAAAGAATTCAACTTTGAGAGAAAAGTTACTCTGGAGGAATTATTCACTTCACATTGAGTCTGCATCCCTTTTTCCTTTAACTCTGAACACATTGTTCAACCCCCAAGCGCTTCCCTTACTAATTGAGCACTTCATTGTCTCTCTTATATGAGCTTTCCTTTGGTGGAGGATTGAAGTGGTGGAGGCCCAGCTGGAAGGAACTTAGTTTCTTGGTTCTAAACCGTGCTAACACAGAGGTATGTAACTTATTCACTTCTGTTGATTATATCTTAATAGAAATACTCTTTTCTCATCCAATTAACATCTTGCAAATATTTGAATTGTTATTCCATGGGCGCATTTGTTATGAATGTTGATGGATTATATTATTGAATATGATAACATCATATATTATCACCATATGCTTATGTTTCTTGGTTTTTGAGGACTAGTTGCAGGGATATTTCTTTGCATTAAGTTCTCAACGGTGGACTTCATCGAACGTTTGGACAAGGTAGGACTTTTATCTTGTATTGCTAGCATATTTATTTATATAGCATACTTGAGAGTAGAGTTGATTTCTGCAGTCATTTCCGTTTGTTGTGGTTTACCCCTAGACATAGAGAGGTTTTCCTTATAACAAGACCCCCTGAATGATACTCTCCTTCATTGTATTATTTATTGTTGATTGATTCTAGTGAACCAGAATGTTATGAAGAGAAAATCCAGTAGACACTAAAAATAAGTCGGAGAAATTCATTAAAGAGGAAATGGATTCCCTGGTAAATAACCAAACTTTGGATTTGGTTCAATTTCCTGTAGAAAATGGAGCATTGCAGAATAAATGGATTTACAAGTAGGAGGAAGAAGATGGAGGAAAAAAATGGTACAAGGATAGAATTGTTGTAAAGGGGTTTGCACAAAAGAAAGGTATAGATTTTAATGAAACATTTTCTCTTGTTGTTAAAATGACTTCAATTAGGACTATTTTATGTCCTGTGGCAGTAGAAGATTTGCATCTTGAACAATTAGATGTAATCACAACTTTTCTCCATGGGGATTTGGAGGAAGAGATTTATATGCAGTAGCCATAGGGGTATGAGGTCAACGGAAAGGAGAATTTGGTATGCAAGTTGAATCATAGATTGTATGACCTAAAGAAAGCTCCAAGGTAGTAGTATTTCAAGTTTGACAGGTTTATGATAGAACAAGGTTACAGTAGATTCCATTTTGATCATTGTGTTTATTTTAAAAGGCTAGAAAATGGAAGCTATATTATCTTCCTATTGTATGTAGATGACATGGTTGTTGCAAGGTCTAATATGTAGGATATAAATGTGCTCAAGAATAAATTAGCTAATTCATTTGCAATGAGGGATTTGGGTGCTACAAAGAAAATCCTTGGTATGAGAATAACAAGAGACAGTAAAAATCGCAAATTGACATTGTGTCAGGGTGAGTACATAGAGAAGGTGTTGGAGAGGTTTAGAATGCAGAATGAAAAAACAGTTAGTACACCTTTGGCTATCCATTTCAAATTATCTAACAAAATGTGCCCCAAGACATAGGAGGAGATATAATACATGTCTAGGGTCCCTTATTCATCAGAAGTTGGCAACTTGATGTAAGTGATGGTTTGCAAAAGACCAAATATTGCACTTGCATTGGGAGTTACTGGAAGGTATATGAACAATCCATGTAAAGAACATTAGGAGGCAGTAAAGTGGATTCTCAGGTATTTGAAAGGTATTTCTACTCATGCATTATGGTTTGGAGGTTCAAACATTGTTCTATAGGGATATGTTGATTCAAATATGGCAGGTGATAAAGATAGAAGGAGGAGCACCACAGGGTATGTTTTTACTATAGGTGGAATACCAATAAGTTGTATTTCAAAAATGCAAAAGGTTGTTTCACTTTCAACAAAAAAAGAAGAGTATGTTGTTGCTACAGAGGCTAGTAAAGAAATGATTTGGTTACAAAGGTTTATGGAGGAATTGGGAAAGAAGCACGAGAATAACATGTTGTACTGTGAAAGTGACAGTGCCATTCATCTTGCAAAGAACTCAACCTTCCATTCAAATACTAAGAATATACAACTCAGGTACCATTTCATATGATTCGTCTTAGAAGATGGACATTTGAAGCTGGAAACGATACACACTAGCCATAATCTTGCAGACATGCTAACAAAGGGAGTAACTAGGGAGAAACTGAGTTCCTGCTAAGTTTCAGTTGGTATTCAAGCATGAAAATGAAGATGAGAAAATTTTCAGGTCCAAGAAGGATCATAATCCAGTATATACAACAATGGTGGAGTTGTTGAGATCATTCTCCAAGTGGGATATTGTTGGTTGTGGAGCCTGATTATCTTCCTAATTCAGAGGATTTGTTTTTCTTCGTGTTTATACCCCATGAATACTTTACACCCTCGAATACTATACACCCCTCCACGTGGGGGAGTGTAAGAGGGGATTTCCCCTCCTACAATGTCTGGGGGTAAGCGAGCCCCCAACAGGGGTTCGATGGACAACGTTCCCTGATGGGGGTTCGGGGGCGAAACCCCTGAAGGAAAAATTTCCTTGTAAATGTCTATTGTAATTTCATAGTAAATATGGACCATTCATTATAAGGTCGTAGATTTGACGATAGAAGTTATGTTAGGGTTTTTTCCCTAGAAGGAAACCCTCTTTTATAAGGGAGATGTATTGTGGCTATGTATTATTGTGAACATTTCATTCTGAGTGAGGAGACTGTGAGAAAAATAAGAGGAAGTTACAGCGGGTGAGATGTAGGTTGTATCCCTTCATTTTCTGGATAATAAAAAGGAAGGACCTGACAATTTCTCTGGTGGATGTAGCCCACATAGGGTGAACCACATATATATGTGTCTCTATTGTATTCTGTATATTTTGTGTTTTATTCTCGCATTTGTTTTTATTTATTGCTCTGCGATCCTATTTTTCTAACATGAATAGTGGATGGAAATTTCTTGAGGAGTAGAAGACATATGTCAACTAAGAATTTCTATTTGGGTACTAAAGTTTCTTAGAAAGTGATAAAAGTGATTTTTGTAGTAGAAAAAAAATGGAAATTGCAACTTGTTTCGCTCAAAACTAAGAATGAGGCACGGGTATAGCCATTGGAAAGTTGTTTCAAAGTGGAATGCATCTAAGGAATCATATTTTGATTTGGTGCATTGTGTATTTTATACATTTGGATAAATAATAACATGTATTCTAATTGATGAAATGTTTTATGCTACGCATGTTCTAACAATAATTATTACATGCACATTTCTTGCAGAATAAGAGGTACAAGAAAGCAACTTTGGTTCTTATATGATGACTGAAATTATGGAATATGCTCAGAGATATTACAACCATGATGAATAGATTAGAGGTATGCATGTCATCATGAGAAATGTTGCGACAAAGTCCAATGGAAGAAGAAGCATGCAGGAGCCTGTAACTATGAGAAGTCTACATAGGGAAGTGCAGAGCTATATGGAAGATAATGAAAGGATTATGAATGCTCAGGAAGATATACTTCAGAGTATGAATATATTGCATAAGAAATTCAACAAGGAATCTGGCACCAAGCAAGCATCTAGTGCTAGACAAGTGTCAACATCTAGAGCCCATAAAAAAAGGTATTATCATGGAAATGACATGCAGTCAAGAAGCATGAGCATGCCCCATCATTCTCCAAGGTAATCCACTATAAGAAATCATTCAATTTTAGGGCTAGGGATTATCCCAAGTGTGCCTCCTATCGAGAGGCAAGGGAGAAGGACTAAGGAAGACATATTGCAAGGTGAACTCATGAAAATTAAGCCAACAAATTTCAATGGTGAGGATAGGAAAGGAGAGGAGGCTAAGGCCTGGCTATTGGAGATGAAGAAATATTTCAAGCTACATGATTAACCCTCATAGGTAGAAGCTAGAATTGAAACCTACCACTTTAAAGGAAAGGAAACTATGTGGTGGGATCAACTTAAGCAAGACAAGAAACTTGATGAGAAAATGATCTCATGGAGGTAGTTCAAAGGATATTTCCAAGAGAAATATTTGTCTCAGAATTATTATGAAAAGAAAATGAAAGAGTTCTTTGAACTCAAGTGTAGAAATTTAATGAAAAAATTAGCATGCACTATATTTTGTCATACACTTAGCAACCTAGAGATAACTATCATCTATGAACTTTGAAATGTATAAACTCACATTCATACAATATTATGAGCAGAAATACACATTGCCAAGAACTTTTGCAGCAAAATAAACACAATGAAAAACAATCACACATCCATGTAATACTCATAAATTTAGGCAACCAGCTAGGGAAAACCCCAATGTGGGGAAACCTAAAGAGAGAGAGAGATTTTATTAGCTTCAGGAAAGTATATCAACAACAAAAATACAATTTCCAGCAAGAGAAATCCACTTACAACACCGAAAATTCCCCCCCACAAATTCTTCCTTGGAAAACATGCCAAGTACATACTATTGTATGACCCACCAAAAACAACACCTTGGAAAATGTGCCCATAGTATACTATACGGCCTGATCTATACGACCCTGCTGCAGCAAGAAAAACGCTCAAAACAGGCTCGATTTTTGTTGCTTTACTTGCCTTGAAATTTGTGCCCTCTTTCCCTTGTTGTATGGACTGTACAGATTCGTAGAGTACAACCTCCAACAACAAAAATAAATATCAGTGCACTCACACATAAATTTTCCTTGGCAAATGTGGTCAATCTCCCTTGGGAAATTCACCCTCCTTTTTGCCCACTTTCTTCTCTCAAGCTCTCTTGTAAATCTCTCAATCTCCTCTTCTCATGTTGTGTCTTTCACACTACCCAATGCATTCTCTTATAATTCAAAAATGAACTTTCACCTTCCAATTGAATTTTCACCTTCCCCATCCCTAAATCCAAAGGCCAAGATCTAATCTTTCCTTTACATGATCAAGGGACATGATTCATTCCCTCCAAAATAAATCACTTAAAATATTAAAGTACAATTTCACTTTATAACATGAATGCACTTTATGAAATAAAGTCACTTTAATATTAGAAGGTACACTTTATTAAAAAGTCACTTTAATAAAAAACCACTTTATTACAACTTTATAAAAACCCATTACAAAGTCAAGTGTTTAGTAGTGAAAAAGATATAAAAGCTAACACTCCCTCTTAGTGAGGGATGTACTCGCTACCACCATCATCTGATCCCATCAAACTATTCGCAATAGGATATCCCTATGAACCTGGAGCCAACCTAAACACCTACACAAAAATCGAACCGGAAGACCTCCTCCTGATAGTCACTCTGAACCCTCAACTCCTAGGAGAATCCACTCCACCCTGAGCATCAATTCGATCACCTTAGTTGAGCCTCCTGTCGGTGCTTAAAAGAGACTCCCTCTCTTCTCTCAAAATGAAAGACTTAATCCTTGGGCCCACCGCAGTCTCAGGAGCTTCCTGCTCCTCATCCGACATTGAATCATAACCTGAAGGTTGTCCTTGCAACATGTACAACCTATCCACCTGATCACCAATCAACTGTGGTTAAAAGGGGTCTAGTCCCTCCCTGTAGATAAATACATGTCCCCTCTTGAAAAATGTACAATATCCAACATTCTCCAAGTTTGAGACTAAGAGAAAGTTAACCCTCAACCTTGGAACAAAGAGAACTCCATCAAGCTCCAGGAATCCTCCATACTCGAGTCAAAATCGAACCCTTCCAACTCCACGTACAGCGCTTGTCATACCTCCTTCACTCTCCACTAGCCAGTCAGGACATGTATTTCTGATAATAAGGAATACTCGCCAGATTACCGTCACGTGACAAGAGGATCCATTGTCAAAAATCCATATGTTATCACCCCCAAATCCTCCACTATTGACACTGAATACTAGAGTAACCAAAGAAAAGTCCTTATCCAAATTGGAAGAAAATTCCTCCATGTATGTTGTAGTAGCTGTATCAGGCCCCTCCTATTCTTTCTTCTTCTTCTTCCTCTTAGGACACTGAGAAGAAAGGTGCCCTAACTAGTTACAACAATAACATCTGACTTTACTCAAGTCCCTCCCGAAATTTCCTTTCTTCTTCCCCTTTCCCTTTACAACAAGAGCAACTTCTTCATCAACTCCATCCATCTTCTTTCCACTGCTATGAGATCCTTCCTGAATATCCTCGTGAGTGAAATCATCCCACAATCTGCTCCAATATGGAATATTCTCACGACCCACCACACACTTCATGAAGACTTTCCATTCCTCGGTGAATCCTTTCAAGGCTATCCTTACCAACTATGAATCCGATATGACCTCCCCAATTGCAGCCAACTCATCTTTCAGTTGAGCTTCCTGGGTAATATAAGAAGACACACTCTCCCCCTTTCCCATCTTGGTATCATGTAGTTTATCCTTCAAGTCCATATTCCAGTTTTCATTCTTCTCCTCATACAAGTTTTTCAGTGCATCCCACATCTCTTTGGTTGTCTTCTTCTCAGCCAAGTGATGGATAAGGTGGTCCTTCACCCCATCCAGAATAAACCTCTGGGATTTGGCCTCCTTTACCTCATGTAAATCCAAATCTATAGGGTTTGTTGATGTAACAACAAATATGGTTCTGACAAAGCTCCAAATCTTGTTCTCCCTGAGAATAGCCGACATCCTAACTTTCCTTTGCAAATAGTTGGAACTCCCATCCAACCAGTCCTCATACCTGATGCAAACAACCATATCCCTATCAAATCTTCAATGGAAAACAAACAATCAAGTTTCCTCCTTCAAACCTTGCCCAAAAATATCACTGCTCACTATACCTCGGAGCCCAAGCTCTGATACCACGTAGAAATGTAATGACAAAATCAACATGCACTGTATTCTGTCATACGCTTATCAACCTATATATAACTGTCATTTATGAACTCTGAAATGTATAAACCCACATTCAAAAAATATTATGAGCATAAATACACATTGCCAAGCACTTTTGCAGCGGAATAAACACAATGAACAACAATCACGCGCCCATGTAATACTCATAAATTTAGGCAATCATCCATGGAAATCCCTAATGTGGGGAAACCCAAAGAGAGATAAAGATTTTATTAGCTTCAGGAAAGTATATCAACAACAAAATTACAATTTCCACCAAGAGAAATCCACTTACAACACCCAAATTTTGCCCCCACAATTTTTTCCTTGGAAAATGTGTAAAGTTTGTACTTCTGTATGACCCACCTAGAAAATAACAATTTGGAAAATGTGCCCATAGTCTATTGTATGGCCCCATATGTACCTATGGCAGCAAGAAAAACCCTCAAAACAACCTCGATTTTTGTGCCTTACTTGCCTTGAAATTCATAACCTCTTTCCCTTCTTGTACATACTGTATGGATCCATACAATACAACCTCCAACAACAACAACAAAAAATATCAACACACTCACACATAAATTTACCTTGGGAAATTTGCCCAATCTCCCATGGGAAATGCACCCTCCTTGCTTCCCACTTTACTCTCTCAATCTCTCTTAGAAATATCTCAATCTCTCGATCTTCTCATGTTGTGTCTTGCACACTACCTACTGCATTCTCTTATAATTTGAAAATGACCTTTCACCTTCTAAGTGTCTTTTCACCTTCCCCATCCCTAATTACAAAGGCCAATATCTAATCTTGCCTTTACATGATCAAAGGACATGATTCATTCCCTCCAAAATAAATCACTTAAAATATTAAAATACAATTTCACTTTATAACATACATGCACTTTATGAAATAAAGTGACTTTAATATTAGAAGGCACACTTTATTGCAACTTTATAAAAACCCATTACAAAGTCAAGTGTTTAGTAGTGCAAATATAAGGTTACTTCCACATACAAGACAAACATGTAGAGTACCTCTCGAGCTATAAAAACTAACATAAAGTTTGGAAACATGTCAATGGATGAATATGAGAAGAGATTCTTTGAATTATTGAAAAATATTGACTTCATAAAGGATTAATAAGTCAAAATCCAAAGTTTTATAAGTGGGTTACCCTCTTTCTATAGTGACAAGATACAATATGATAACCCTGAGAGTTTGGAGGAATCCATAAGGAGATCAAATCATATTTATGAGTAGAGCAGAGGGAGGCCAATATTCCTAAAATCTTGGAATGACAAGATGAAAGAGAAAAAGGATCAAAGGAAAAAAGGTTTTAAGCCACCATTTTTCAAGAACAACACATAAGAAAATCAATAAGGTCACTCAACCCAAAATGAGCACAAGACTCCAAATTAATTTGGGGAAAAGGCCAAGGAGAAAACCTATAGAATGTTGGGGATGTGAGGGAAATCACTTATATCAATATTCCACTCATAAAGGAGAAAGAATGAGGATTGTACACAACATTCAGGAGGATGAAACAGTGGAAAACAAGGGAGGAAACATGTCAAGTATTTATGTTGCCTTGGACAATAAGAAAGTAGAGTATCAATACCCCATGATTGAAGTAGAAGGTAATATTGATAACCATCTCATAGAAATTTTAATTGATTCTGGAGCTAGCCATAG
The DNA here is from genome assembly GCA_009831015.1 of Picea engelmannii. Classification (NCBI taxonomy): domain Eukaryota; kingdom Viridiplantae; phylum Streptophyta; class Pinopsida; order Pinales; family Pinaceae; genus Picea; species Picea engelmannii. The sequence continues at coordinate 56,801 of ML778276.1, read as the reverse complement.
TTACATAAATGCTAACACTATTGAAAATTTTCACTTACAAAGGAGTAAGCATAAGAAATATTGGTTAATTCAATTATCCATAGAGGATAAAAGGAATATTAATGAGTTGGTTAAAGATTTTTCGACAGACATGAATGGACTCAACACAAAGGTAGATGTAAGCATCATACCATTGGGTTCATATGATTGTCTAATTAGCATGGATTGGTTGGAAAAACACCATGCTGTCCTAGAATATTACAACAAGACAATCACTTTTCTTGATGAAGAAGGGAAGCAAGAAAAGGCTCAAGGCATTCCAAGAGTTGTAGCTGTTAGAGATATTTTAGCTATGCAGTTGAAAAAGAGTTTCAGGAAGGGATGCCAGGTTTTTGTAGCCGATATGGAAGAGGAAGCCATAGATAAAGTGGCAAGTATTGAGGGCCATCCAGTCTTAAGGGATTTTTAATATGTATTTTGGGAAATTTTGAGATTGTTTCCAAAGAGACATTGATTTTTCTATTGATTTGGTTTTAGGAGCCACCCTAGTGTCCAATACACCTTATAGAATGGGCGAGCTAGAATTGAAAAAGTTGCAGATGTAACTTGAAGAGTTATTAAAGAATGGGTATATATGCCCAAGTGTGTCACCTTGGGGAGCCCTAGTCCTTTTTGTGAAGAATAAAGATGGAACCTTAAGGCTTTGTATTTATTTTAGATAGTTGAATAAGGTCACCATAAAGAAAAATATCCTTTGCCAAGGATTGATGATTTATTCAATCAACTAAAGGTGAAATAATATTTTCCATGATTGACTTGAGATGAGGTTATCGTCAAGTGAGGATAAAGGAATAAGGCATCAACAAGACAAAATTCAGGACAAGGTATGGGAATTATGAATTCTTGGTAGTGCCATTTGGACTATGAAATGTTGCAACTAATTTCATGTGCTTGATGAATGTAGTGTTCAAGGTGTTGAACTACTGAGAGGGGGGGGGTGAATCAGTTTTTACTGTGCTTAAAATATTATTCCCATTTTAAGTTCTTCACAAAACACTCAATGACGATCACAATGATGCAAAGAAGTAATCAATATAATATTAAACATCAATCATACACATGAGATATACAAAGACATATATTTCCTGAGGAAACCCATAAAGGGAAAAACCTCTTCTTCTTGATATGATAAGTAATATTTATTTTATTTGCATTATCATACTTGTGAGCTCCAACTCCTCTTGAGGCTAAAACCTCTGTTTTGCAATCTGCAACTTGCTGAGAGCACCAACTCTCTATTTTCTCTAGCACCTACTAGAAGGAAGCACCAACTAGATGGAAGCACCAACTTCTAGTCATGCAGGCACCAACTTCTAGTCATGCAGGCACCAACCTGTATAACAGGGAACAAAAGTTCTCCCTTACACCACCCTGCCACCTTGGTTTTTCTGGTTGCAACCATATGGAATCTACAACTCCCTGTGTTCAAGAACCCACTTGAAACTCTGAGGACAACAATCCTCCTTACCACCTTCCAACCACCCTAAAATATAAATCTTTGCTTTCTTGAATCTATTACAGAGATACAATATTCATCAATGGCTTACCAGTCTCATCACTGTTATGATACACTACTCTACTCTGGCTACTTTAGTGTCCTCCTCCTCGCATCTTCATAATCTTTTTGTTCTTATGCTTTATCTCTGCATGCACACCTCAACTTTTTCTTCCTCTCTCAGATATGCATTTATGTTCTATGCGCTATGCTTCTTATGTACGATTCAACAGCTATACATAGCCTGCTTTTACCCACATGAATAACTCTCTCTCCAACAATAACCTCCTCTTCTTTGTTCTATGTATATTTATCATGCCCAGTCCTCTACCATATCATACACCTAACTCTTCGTCCCCTCTGGTGATTACACTGAGTCTGTTCTTCATCCATGGTCGTTATGCCGAGACTCTTTGGATTCTCTGGAAGCTACCATCTTCAACCCTTTTCCATCTTTCAATCATCTCTATGATGAGTCTTCATACCACTATTAGATACCTTGATACTCTTTAGCTTCTCTGACAATCACCTTGCAAGCTCTTCAAATTCTCTGGCTGAAACCATTAGTGGATTTCTGTTGTTACAATCAGTTCGTCTCTAGCAGTTACTGAGAGAACCTTCATGTACTCATCCCTTTGGCGATTTTTCTTTTCCTGAGAAAAAATACACAGTGGGCGTCTAGCTTTTCTAGGTAAGCCCTTTCCTTTCACATGACCATCGGCGGTGACCGTATGCCTAACCAATAGTCATTTCACGATTTCACATTTTGGGTGATCAATTGTGAGTCACCTTGGTTTTCCTGACTCACGAAGCTATGAAATGGAGCCTAGCACTGCTAGCTCCTTCCCTTCTCTCCTGCTGATGTGACCACTAGCTGTGATCAGGGGCCAAGCATGAGGGTTCTTTGCGATTTCACATATCGCGACCTCCTGCTATGAGTTGCGTCCAAACTCCCGATCTGCAAAACTCTGAAATGACTTGATATCAAATCAACGGTCAAGGTCTCTCTCTCTGATCGATGGTTGTGATCAATATCGTGGACTCTGACTTCATATCAGATCAACGGTATAGATCCTTGGTGATTAGATGACCTAGATCATTTTGCGACTTCACATATCGTGATTTCCTACAACTCTCACCTTTGACTTCTCCAGCTCACGAGTTAGCGAAATGTTGATCTCTCGCCATGTGTCCTCTATATCCAATGACCCAGATCATTTCGCGAATTCAAATTTCATGAGTTCCTCCCACTCTCACCTTTGACTCTTCCAGTTCACGATTCAGTGAAATTCCAATCGCTTGCCACGTGTCATGTGGCTCCAACGGCCAGGATTCCTTCATAGCTTTGGAGTGTTGACTGACTCCTAGGCTTATCCTCCTTGAAACTCCATTGGATATAACCATTGTTGGTCCTTCGCGCTCCGATCCGACAACTAAGGTATAATATCCTCCTCTGCGCACTCCTCCTGTTTGGACTCTGATCTAACAGACATCGGGTATTCCGGATCGGTGATCCACCGACCACTGTCACTCCTCCTCCTGAACTTTGGATTTCTCAAATCTCTAAGTGTCAAAGGCCACAAACTTTGATCCTTTTGCGAGCCTTGATGACTTGGACCTCGTCTGTATTTTTGGGAACGTTATCTCTCCTAATCTTTGGTAATGGAATTCACCTCAGCCTTGGTGCCCACTTGCTCTCTGTGTGCAACGCTGCGCTATTCCTTCTCAGCTTCTCGACCTTGTTCTTATGTGTCTTCGTTGTTTTTTGAATTTATTGCCATGTACACTCTATTTGTAAACCTGCCATCATCATTGTTGTTCTTTCCATCAATGACAAGCACACTCTACCTGTAAACATGCCAACAATCCCCCCCTTTGGAATTGATGGCAACCTTGAATGGTTTCACTATTATGCTTAGACCTCCAACTGTAGCTATGCACTATTCTTCTTAGACCTCCAACTATAGCATCCACACCTTTTCTCCTCCTTTGACCTCAATTTCAAAGAAAACATGCTCCCCCTAAGATATTACAATATTTTTTAGAGGTATCAGATATTCAACCAACACATACTCCCCCTTACATAATGGACTCTCTTAAGTTGATAATGGGGTCATGCCCAGCTTCTGGTGTAGATACTCAAACTGATCTTGTGCAAGCGGTTTAGTGAAGATATCAACAATTTGATCTTTGGATGGAATATAATGCACATAAACCACAGAGTTGGTTACCTGTTCTCTCAAGAAGTGATACTTGATGGGTATATTCTTGGTCTTTGAGTGAAAGACAGGATTCTTTGACACACTAATTGCACTGGTATTATCACAATGAATTGGGATTGGTGCAGTATATTTTACCTCCAAGTTTGCAAGTGTCTGAATCATCCACAATACTTGGGTATAGCAAGTGGCAACTGCAATGTATTCACCTTCTGTAGTTGATAAGGAAATGGAACCTTGCTTCTTTCTCAACCATGATACAAGGGAATTTCCTAAGAAGAATGCACCTCCACTCATTCTTTTCCTTTCATCCACGCAGTTAGCCAAATCAGCATATGAATAGACTGATAGTTGAAAATTATGATTCCTAGGATACCATAGGCCATAGTCCATTGTTCCTTTCAAGTATTTGAATATTCTTTTGACAGCTAACAAATGACTATGTTTAGGTGTGGCCTGATACCTTCCTACCAGTCCAACAACATGCATTATGTCTGGATGGGATGCTATGATGTACAATAGGCTACCTATCATAGACCTATATGAAATCTGATCAACATCAGGTGAGTCATCATCCTTGCTTAACTTACATCCAGTGACCATAAGTGTGCTCATTGGTTTAGAATCTTCCATTTGAAACCTTTTCAACATTTCTCTTAGATAGTTTTCTTGAGAAATAAATATTCCTTCAGACGTCTGAGTAATTTGTAGGCTAAGAAAAAATGATTGTTCCCCTATCATAGACATTTCAAATTCAGACTACATGGAAGAAGAAAACCATTTTACCAGTGAAGCATTATTACTACCGAAGATGATTTCATCTACATAGACCAACACAATGAGAAAATCATTACCCTTTGTTTTGATATATAGGTTTTTGTCAATTGTTCCTCTCTTAAACCCTTTGTCTTGAAGATATGTATCCAGTCTGCGATACCAGGCACGAGGAGCTTGTTTCAACCCATATAAGGATTTCTTTAGCTTGCATACAAAGTCATGGTTATCTGACAGTTGGAAACCCTCTAGTTGTTCCATATAGACTTCTTCTTTTAGATCTCCATTTAGAAAAGTTGACTTGACATCCATTTGATAGAATCTAAACTTATTATGACAAGCATAGGCAAGAAACATTCTAATAGAGTCTAATCTTGTTACAGGCACAAATATTTCATCAAAGTCTGGTCCTTCTATTTGAGCATATCCTTTGTAGACCAATCTAGATTTATTTCTTACAATATTTCCTTGCTCATTCATCTTATTTTTGTAGACCCATTTTTATCCTATTACATTTTTATCTGCTATCCTAGGAACGAGTTCCCAAGTGTCATTCTTTTGAATCTGGTCTAGTTCCTCATTCATTGATTTTAACCAATTTATGTCTTTACTGGCCTCATTGAAGTTCTTGGGTGCCACCATGGATATGAAGGCTATATGTGATTGCTAAGTGTTTTTGTTTATCCTTCTCCTAGTTTGTACACCTTTGTATTTTTCACCAATTATCTGACTTGCAGGATGATTCTTTTGAGTAATTCTGGAGGAAGCATTTGATGATGTTTTCTGATTTGAGTTTGCCTGAGTATTTGCATCTTCATCTTACTCAGAGTCCTCTTGTTTTGATTCTTGGACATGTTCAGCTTCAACTTCATCTATATCCTCTATTGTTGATTCAATATTGTTCACCTCTCTTACTGGAATTCCTTCATCAACTTTTATGTAAATACAGTCAACCAATTTATGCATCCTCCTATTATAGCATCTGTATCCTTTACTATTTGTAGCATACCCTAAGAACATGTCTTCATCATCCCTTTCATAATACTTTCCAAGGTTCTAATTATTATTTTTTATGTAGCACTTACTCCCAAAGACTTTGAAGTGTTTGATTGAAGTAGGTCTTCCATACCACAGTTCATAAGGTGTCTTGTCACTGTGTGATCTGAGGTGGGATTTGTTAAGAACATGGACTGTTGTGTGTATTGATTCTAACCAGTAGTTTTGACCAATGTTCTTCTCATTCACCATTGACCTGGCCATTTGGTGCACGGTTCTGTTTTTCCTCTCAACTACTCCATTTTGTTGTGGAGTTCCTGGGATTGTGTATTCTCTCTTGATCCCATTTTTATCACATAATTCCTTAAAATCACTTGACATAGATTCTCCTCCTCTGTCTGATCTTACTGCCTTTAACCTCTTACCTATTTGATTATTAGTTAAAGCCTTAAATATTTTAAATTTCTCAAATGCTTCAGCTTTTTCTTTGAGAAAATCAACCCAAGTAAGTCTTGAGTAATCGTTAATGATTAGCATAAAGTAGTTTTCCTTCCATGTGCCTTCCTGTCTTGATGGTCCACATAAATCCATATGAATTATTTGGAGTGGTTTCTCTGTTGAAGTAGAGCTCTTGGATTTAAACTGAGTACTTGTTAGCTTTCCTACTTGGCAGGGTTTACACATAGAGTCTTGTGGCTTTGATATTCTTGGAAGATCTTTTACCGCCTCAAGTTTTTTGAGCTTGATTAAGTGGTCAAAGTTTATATGTCCAAGTCTCCTATTCCATAACCATATTTCATCATGTTTTCTTAGATGACACTCTTCTCTATCTTCTTTTAGCACATATACATTATTATCTATCCTTATGCCTTTAACCACCACTTGTACTAAGTTTACAGACTTTATCTTACAATCCTTGGAAGTGAACACCACTTCACATCCTCTGTCACAAATTTGACTTACAGTGAGAAAATTATGTTTCAGCCCATCTACAAGAAAAACATCCCGGGATTTTCCTTTTCCATTACTTAAACTCACCATCCCTTTACCCTTGATTTTACCTAGAGCATCATTTCCAAAGGTTACGTTTCCTGATTTTCTTTCACTTAGAGATAGAAACTTACCTCTGTCTCCTATCATATGTTTGGAGAAACCATTTTCAATATACCAGGGGTTCTTTTGTATTTGAGTTGAAAACACTAGTCCACACTTTTAATTTTCTTTCTTCTTCCAAACCTTCACATTTTCAGCAGAAGGATTCAAATCTGGTTCATAGTTCCTTAAGCGACAATCTGCAACTTTATGTCCATAATTATGGTAGGTGTAACATTATGGTTCATTGAATAAAGGATCATAATGATTGTTATGCTTAACCTGTGTCCTTTTCCCAACCATAACATGATTTGCAATATGTGGTTGTTTGTTACTTGGTTGTCTCATTCTTTTTTGCGACAAATATCTATTCCTTGAGTGTCTTGATTTCTCATATCTAAATTTTAAGGAGTATTTTACAACTTTGTGACCAAAGTTAGATCAGTAAAAACAATATCCATAGAAAAATCCTTTGTACCTGGAAAATGGTTGTCTTCTTTGAGAAAGTCAATTTCTTCCATGATGATGATTTCTTTGAGCAGAGGGTATATTATTTCTTTGTTCTATAGTTTCAGTTCTGGTACTTCTTCCTTCGCTCTTCCTTGGTGGTTGATTATCTTCCTTTGTTTCTCCATATTTATTGTTGTCAATGCATGTATATTTGAAAAACTTAATGGATTCTTTTTTGCTTGGCTGACCATTATTTGATCCTTCTTTATAACCCAAACCAGTTTTCAAATTTGGATTCCTTTGCTGATTCAGAATGGTGGCTAATCCTTCTGAGGCTTTAATGCTTGGAAGATTTTGGAGATATAATGCTTTAAACTTCTCCATTTCTTTTCTGATTTTTACTACCTCTTCTTCCAAGGCTTCACATATTTCCTTCTTTTATGATAACTTATGTTTCAGAATGTCTTCTATTTTCTTTGCCTCTTCTAATTCTAATTTTAGCAGGGAAAAGTCTTCATCGGGTTTTTTACTGTCTTTCTCAAACTGTATCAACAATTTTTTCTTCTTCTTCTTCTTCTTGAGTTCGAGTCTAGCAATTTATTCTAGAGCACTGATCAGTTCTCCTTCCAAGTCAACCACAACTTCTTCATCATCAACATCACTTCCTGTGCTTTTATTATGATAATCCTCTTTGGCCATTAGCATAAATTCATTAATCTTGTCTTCACAAGAAGAGTCACTATATGTGTCTTCTGAAGAGTCATCATTGTTTACACATAAGCTTTTCTTTTTACCAAATCTCTTGAATTTGTACTTTTCTTCACCTTCAGAGTTCTGGTCCTTCTTCTTGTGTGGAAACTTAGATGCAAAGTGACCTATCCTTCCACATTTAAAACATTTGAAGGGAATCTTACCTCGGTACTTGCCTGATCCTTTCTTTAGTATTCTCACAAAGTTTTCTTCAATTTCATCATGCTTAGAATCCTCATTCTTATCTTCTTTAAATGATGCTTCTCTAGAGGTGGGTTTATCTTTAACTATCCTCATTTCATATGCAGTCAACATTCCTAGAAGTTGATCAAAATCTAAGGCTTTTAGATCATTAAGTTCTTCTATAGCAGAGACCTTCGGGTTGAACCTATCTGGCAGAGATCTCAAAATATTTTGAACTAAAGAGGGTTCCTCAATTTTTTAACCAAGTGATTTCATTGCATTTACTAGTTCTTCAACTCTCAGAAAGTACTTTCCAACAATTTCATCATCTTTCATCTTTAGCTTCTCATCTTTTATCTATAGGTTTGAAGCTTGGAATCCTTTACCTTCTCATTACCTTCATAAGTGCCAATGAGTTTGTCCCACATTTTTTTAGCAATTTCTAAGTGCATAACTTTTACAAATTCTTCTTCTGCAAGCCTACTCAGAATAGCATTCATAGCCTTAGAGTTGAAGTTGAATTCTATCTTGTCATCCTTATTAGCTAGTACAACTAGCTTTACATAACCAGTCTCTACCACATCCCAGACATCTTCACCTAGGGCCATTATGTAGGTTCTCATCCTAACTTTCCAGAAGGCAAAGTTTGTTCCATTGAACAGGGGGGCCTTATTGGTTGAAGTTCCTTCACGGCTTGACATGTTTAATATTCCTGATATACCTTTAGATAAAAGAAACCGACTCTGATACCAATTGTTGAACAACTGAGAGAGGGGGTGACTCAGTTGTTACTGTTCTTAAACTATCATTCCCATTTTAAGCTCTTCACAAAACACTCAATGACGATCACAATGATGCAGAGAAGTAAGCGATAGAATATTAAACATCAATCACACACATGAGATATACATAGACAAATATTTCCTAAGGAAACCCATAAAGGGAAAAACCTCTTCTTATTGATATGATAAGTAATCTTTATTTTCTTTACATTATCATACTTTTGAGCTCCAACTCCTCTTGAGTCTACAACCTCTGTTTTGTAAGATTCAACTTGTTGAGAGAACCAACTCTTTGTTTTCTCTAGCACCTACTAGAAGGAAGCACCAACTCCTTGGTTTCTCTAGTACCCACTAGAAGGAAGCACCAACTCCCTGAGTGGTCCAACACCAACTGGATGCAAGCACCAACTTCCAGTCATACAGGAACCAACCTGTATAACAGGGAACAATAGTTCTCCCCTGCACCACCCTGCCACCCTATTTTTTCTAGCTACAACCAGATGGAAGCTACAACTCCCTGTGTTCAAGCACCCACTTGAAACTCTGAGGACAACAGTCCTCCCTAGCACCTCCCAACCACCCTGAAATATAAATCTTTTCTTGCTTGAATCTATTATAGTGATATAATATTAATCAATGGCTTACCAGTCTCATCACTGTTCTAATACACTTCTCTGCTCTGGATTCTTTAGTGTCCTCCTCCTCGCATCTTCATAATCTTTCTGTTCTTCTACCCTTTCTCTGCATGCACACCTCAACTTTTTCTTCCTCTCTCAGATATGGATTTTTGTTCTACGTGCTATGCTTCTTCTATACTATTCATCAGTTGTACATAACCTAATTTTACCTGCATGAATAACTCTCTCTCCAACAACAACCTCCTCTTCTTTGTTCTGCATATATTTATCATGCCCAATCCTCTGCCAGATCATACACCTAACTCTTCGTCTCCTCTGGTGATTACACTGAGTCTGTTCTTCATCCATGGTCATTATGACGAGACTCTTTGGCTTCTCTAGAAGCTACCGTCTTCGACCCTTTTCCATCTGCCAATCGTCTCTATGATGAGTCTTCATAACATTGTCAGATACCTCGAGACTCTTCAGTGTTGGTTGTGGAGCCTGATTATCTTCTTGATTCAGAGGTCCTTGCTTTCAGCCATGTTTATACCCCATGAATACTTTACACCCAAGAAGTATGTACACTCTTCCATGTGGGGGAGTGCAGAGGGGGGGTACCCCCTCTACGGGGTTTGGAGGCAAAGCCCCCGAAGGAAAAATTTCCTTGTAAATGTATATTGTAATTTCATTGTAAATCTAGACCGTTCATTATAAGGTCGCAGATCTAATAGTAGAAATTATGTTAGGGTTTTTTTCCCTAGAAGGAAACCCTCTTTTATGGGGTAAATGTATTGGGGCCTATGCATTATGGCGAGTATTGTATTCTGAGAGAGGAGACTGTGAGAGAAAGAAGAGGAAGTTGCCACGGGTTTTGTTGTAGGTTGTATCCCTTCATTTGTTGATAATAATAAAGGAAGGACCTGGCAATTTCTCTGGTGGACGTAGCCCACACTGGGTGAACCATGTAAATCTATGTCTCTATTGTATTATGCATCTTCTGTGTTTTGTTTCCGCATTTGTTTTATTTTATTGCTCCACGGTCCTATTTTTCTAACATTCATCTTCTCTGACAATCACCTTGCAGCCTCTTCGAATTCTCTGGCTGAAACCATCAGTGGATTTCTACAGTTACAGTCAGTTCGTCTCTAGCAGTTACTAAGAGAACCTTTGTGCGCTCATCCCTTTGGCACTTTTTCCTTTCTTGAGAAAAACTACACAGTGGGCGTCTAGCTTTTCTGGCTTAGCCCCTTCCTTTCACATGACCATTGGCGGTGACCGTATGCATAACCAATAGTCATTTCACCGTTTCTCATTTCAGGTGATCAACAGTGAGTCACTTTGGTTTTCCCGACTCGCGAAGCTCTGTAATGGAGCCTAGAACTGCTAGCTCCTTCCCTTCTCTCCCATTGATGTGACCACTAGATGTGATCAGGGGCCAAGCATGAGGGTGCTTCACGATTTTTCATATCCCGACCTTCTGCTATGAGTTGCCTCCAAACTCCCAATACACGAAACTCCAAAATGAATTCATATTAGATCAACGATCGAGGTCTCTCTCTCTGATCGATGGTTGCGATCAATATCCTAAACTCTGACTAAATATAAATATCCTAGACTCTAACTTCATATCATATCAACAGTCCAAATCCTTGGTGATCAGATGGCCCAGATCATTTCGTGACTTTGCATATCGTGAGTTCCTACAACTCTCACCTTTGACTTCTCCAGCTCGCAAGTTAGCAAAATGATGATCTCTTACCATGTGTCCTTTGGATCCAATGACCCGGATAATTTCACGAATTCCTCCAAATCTCACCTTTGACTCTTCCAGTTCATGAGTCAGCGAAATTCCAATCGCTCGCCACGTGTCCTCTGGCTCCAATGACCAGTATTCCTTAGCAACTTTGGAGTGTTGACTGACTCCTGGGCTTATCCTCCTTGTAACTCCACTAGATATAACCATTGTTGGTCCTTCACGCTTTGATCTGATGGCTGAGGTTTAATCTCCTCCTCTGCATGCTCCTCTTGTCTGGACTCTAATCTAACGGACATCGGGTATTCTGGATCGGTGATCCACCAACCACTGTCACTCCTCCTCCTGAGCTTTGGCTTTCTCAAATCTCTAAGTGTCAAATGCCACGACCTTTGATCCTTCTGTGAGCCTTGATGACTTGGACCTCGTCTTCATTTCTGGGAATTCTATCTCTCTTGATCTTTGGTAATGGAATTCACCTCATCCCTGGTGCCCACTTGCGCTCAGCATGCAACGCTGCGCTATTCCTTCTCAACTTCTCGACCTTGTTCTTTTTTTTCTTCCCTGCTTGTTCTTATGTGTCTTTGTTTCTGGTTGTTGTTCTTGTCATGTACACTCTATTTGTAAACCTCCCATCCTCATTGTTGTTCTTGCCATCAATGACAAGCACACTTTGCTTGTAAACATGCTAACACAAGGAGTACCTAGACAAGTTTGTAATTGTTTTCCTAGATGATCATATACTCATCTACTCTAAGTAAGAAGAGGAACATGAACAACATTTGAGAATGGTGTTGTAAGTTTTAAGAGAGCATAAATTGTATGCTAAGCTAAGTAAGTGTATATTTTATAATAAAAAAAAATATTCACTACTTGAGGTATATAATTTCAATAGAAGGGATAACCATGGATCCTAAAAAGATAGAGGCCATTAGGAGATGAAAACTTCCAACAAATGTCATAGAGATCAAATCATTCATGGGTTTTGTCGATTATTACTGAAGATTCATAAAATGATTCTCAAAGATTTTAATTCCAATCACTTCTTTGCAAAAGAAAGGAGTGAAATTTGAATGGACTTCCAAGTGTGAAGAGAGCCTTCAACACCAGAAAGACATATTGACAAGTTCACCAATCTTGAATATTGTGGATCGAGTTGAAGACTTTGCCATGTGTAGTGATGCATGAAAGGAAGGGATCACCCTTATTTAAAAATATCATGTGGTACATTATGAATCCGCAAAATTAAAACAACATGAGAGAAATTATGCTACCCATGATCTAGAGTTAGCAACAATAGTACATCCATTAAAAAAGTGGATATATTACCTTCTAGGGAGGAAATTTGAGCTAAGGATAGGACATTGTGGATTGAATCATTTGTTTAGAAAACCCACATTAAATGCTATACAAACTAGATGGCGGGAATTTCTGAGTGAATATGACTTTCAAATTAACCATATAAAAAAGAAAGGAAAATCAAGTGGTTGATGCACTCGGTAGGAAATCTCACAAAGTGAATATTGCAACCATTAACATGTACATGACTAATCTGAAAGACAAAATAATTGTACGAGGAAATTCATATAAAAAATATTTGAAAATAAAAGAAACATTACAACAAAGTAATTTTCAGCAGAAATTTAATTTTTATGAGCTAAAAGAAGATGAAATTCTTATGTAAAAGGGAAAAGTATATGTGTTGAATTCTAGTGAGCTGAAAAAACAGTGCTGAAGGAAATGCATAATTTTCCATATTTTGGGCACCCAGGATATTAGAATACAATTGTGTATGTAAGAAGCCAATACTTTTGGCTAGGAAAGAAGAAAGAAGTGGCTAATTACATAATTATATGTCTAGAGTGCCATAAAGAGAAGACTAGAAATAAACAGCCAGTAGGGATTCTACAACCATTGCCCATTCGAGAATGGAAGTGGGAAGCTATCATGATTTATTTTATTACAATTATTAGAAAAATGAAGCAACATGATTCCATCACGGTGTTGGGGAATAAATTAACTAAGGCAACACATTTTATTCTAGTGAATACTACACATAAGGCAACGAATATTGCAGAGACCCAAAGTTTACCTCCAATTTTTGGAAAGGTTTTTTCAAGGGATTTCAGACAAATCTAAATCTCAGTACATCGTATCTCCCAGAGTCATATGGAAAACAAAGAGGACTATTAGAATCATTGAAGACATGCTTTGAATGTATGTGATGGATCAACCGTCAAAGTGGGAATATTATATTCATTGAGTTGAATTTTCCTACAATAATGGGTATCATGCCTCATTAAAAATGAGTCTATTTGAAGCATTGTATGGAAGAAAGTGTAACACACCAACAACTTGGGATAATCCAAGAAATAGAGCGATTATCAGGACATATTTGTTAAAGGAAATGGAAGAGCATATGACAAGGATCAAGAAGAATATAAAGTCCACCCGGAACATGCAGAAAAGTTATGCATACAAGAATAGAGTTCTTAGAGATTTTAAAGTGGGATAAATTTGTTGTTAAAAGTGAAGACGAAAATAATTCACTAATATTAGGAAGTTTCCCAAAGTTGGTAGCGAGATATTGTGGGCCTTTTGAAATATTATAAAATATAGGGCCAGTTGCATACATGATAGAATTTCCTGCATCCATGAGAGTGCACAATGCATTTCATATGTCATTATTAAAGAAATATGTGTTTGAACCTAACCACATAATTGATTGGAATGTGATCCAGGTGGAGCACGAAGGGGATTTCTGGGTGGAACCAATACACATCATGGACGAGAAAGTCAAAGTTCTCAGGAACAAGGCCATAGCGCTGGTAAAGGTTCAATGGAATTGCTACGGTCATGAAGATGCTACATGGGATCATGAAGAAAACATGTGGGAAGAATATGTTGGACACACCTACTACATTGAGAGGGGGGGAGGGTGAACAATGTAGGGCTCTTTTTACTTTCAAAGAAAAAATTCCCCTTCACAAAACCCATTAGCTAGAAATCACCATTAACTCATTAATTATTGCTATCAATTATAACCAGTTAGATGTGAGCATATATCAGAAACAAATATCAACAATATATCATCAAAAAATCATGATGCAGAAGCATCGTAAGTAGCCAACCAAGCAAGAATGAAGGCAGAAGACAGCTGGAAAAGTGCAACACACATTTTGCACATTTTGAAATGTTTTTGAAAAATTAATGAGAAGATATTAATGTAATAGTTAAAGGAAATGTACTTGCATGTTGTAAACAGATCTTGAGCGGTTTTCTCTCATCTACTGGATGTAATAGACATTAAGTCTGTTTAATGAAAGTAGGTAGATTTGAATTAAGAGATTAGAAAGTTTTAGAAGCGTAGGAGGGAAAACGGATATAGACACCCTCACCCTTGTATTATTGGATCATGAGAGGAAGAAGATTATCATCATTGAGAGATATAGCAGAGAGCTGTAGAGAAGAACCCATGTACATGAGCACTTGAGTTAATATATGAAGCTATGACTCAAATTTCATGGTGTTATGATGGTTACTATTTACATTCACTGAATGGTATGCTTACAGTTGTTTTATTCTCTCTGTTTATGCATTTGTTTTCAATGTTGTGTTGAATGTGTGATTTCATGTTAAGTATATGAAGTCTGAGAGAGGAGAAGAATGAGTTTCAATTGTTTTTCATCCTGAGAGTTCCTGCAAGGAGTGTAGTGAAATGTCCACAAGGTGTGCGTTGACAAAATTATGAGTTTTATCTCAGAAAGATCAGGAGAGATACTATTGTTCTCATTTCCCGCAGAAGTGCAGGTGAAGCACATAAGTCGTGCAAGGTGTGCGCAGGCTAGTTGAAGCTTTAGAATTTATCAACTAAGGTTGAAGAGTGAAATACTGTTGTTGCCGAGAGTGCACAGAGTCGAAGAATCAAATACATAGAAGTATTTGGAAGATTGTCATAAAGAGCGCGTGCAGGAGTCCTTTCGAGACTTGAGGTTGCAATAGAAAGCTCAGGAGGGTAAGCACCTTTGAGGTATTCAAAGGAAGACGGGGAGCTGAATCATCGCGTAGAAGTTAAGTTTAGTGGAAGGACGCCAGTCAGTTTGGCCAGAGATTCATTGAGGAGTGAATCGGACGGTCGAAATTCTCCATGGAGAACTTGCAAATTTGCGAGGGTCGTAGGATCTAGAGGAGTTTAAGGGTGAATAAGGGTTGTATGAACCCATTACGTTGGTTTCAAGATTCAACGTCGACCATTGATCGTGACCATCGAGCGTCAATATCATTTCGGAAAATCAGTGTTTGTAAGTCCGGAGTGCAAGCCAAATCCCTTGGTCACTCGAACTTCTGAATCATGAAATGGATTATCGTGTGTGAAGAAGAGGCGTAGAATTTTCGGCGCTTCAGAATTTTGGAGTTCGGCATTTCGGGGGTCCTGACAATAAGGAGTCGGGACATAGTGGAGTGAAAATCCCGAAGTTGTGAGTTGCGACAGGATTTTCGGCATGGATTTCGGGATTTCGACACTTCGAGTGTTGGGAAGTAGAGGAGGAAACGTTTTGGGTTCAAGAGTTTCAAACTCCCGGTACCCGGAAGTCCGAAATAATGTGGGTCATCAAATCAAACGAAGGCTTATAGCCATTGATCCCGTGGAAGGTGCCATTTTGGAGTTCGGGGTTTTGAAGTGATAGAGGAACGACTATCGAAGGATTGTTCAAGTTCCAAAAGCCGGAAATATTGAGTGGAAAGGTGGCAAGAATCCACGTGGGAAATAGAGTACAGTGGGGAAGACAGGTGGCATGTTTTTGTCAATAAGCGGAGTCAGTCCTCATTGACCATTTTGGGGTTTTGAAGGTTGGAGAACTGGGAGACTTGTATCTAGATTCACAAAGTCGTGAAGTCTGAAACTCTGAATCGATGAAAAGTTTCATTGGGGAGCCAACCTTTGTTGAACGCGCCAGGGTTCGGCATTTCGGTAGTTTCGAAGACAAGAGGTTGGGGTTCTTTACTCCAGAATTGTTGAAGTCGTGAAATGCAACACAACTGTGGAGGAGGACGTAGCCAAAGATTTCAGCAATTTGACATTTCAGGTTTCGAAGGTTGAAGAGATAGGGGACTCGACAACAAGAATCACAATATTGTGAAACCTGAAGTCCCGATTCGGAAAAGGGTGTGATCATATTGTTGGTCAGGAGATTTGGGTCGACGCCTTGTGTTTGATCACGCAGGCATACCTATAAGGACCTGTGGAAAACACTGTGGTGTGTGTGTGTGGGATTCCCTGTGGAGGAATCAAAGAGTCAATCAGACTCAGGGGCATATTTAGAACAATCCTACGCAAATCTTGACTCGAGGGTCGGGGTCGGCACCATTTGTGGTATCAGAGCTTGATTTTGTATGTATATTTCAGGCAGAAGGAGCTAGAGAAAAAGGAGTAGTCTGATACACACCATTTGTGGTATCAGAGTCGTAGAACAAGTTCTTTGCTTCTGTAGCAGAGAATAGGGGAACATTTTACAGCCATGTCGCCGAGAAGAAGAGACAAGCCAATGCCAATGCCTGATCTAGCAAGAGAAAGAGAAATGTGTGAGTTATGTGTCAGGCTTGATTCCATGGAGACAACACAGAGGCGCACAGTTGACGCTGGGGATATCAGCGAGGCTGAAAGTGAAAATGAAGCTGGAAACGAAGGAGAAGAAGTTGCAGTCGAAGATGCTGCGGATGAATGCCTATTCAGGTTTGTTGCAAGGATAGGTGCCAGAGAAAAAATGGACATTCCAGTGTATGAAGGAAACTTAGATGTTGAAGAGCT
Organism: Picea engelmannii; assembly: GCA_009831015.1. Classification (NCBI taxonomy): domain Eukaryota; kingdom Viridiplantae; phylum Streptophyta; class Pinopsida; order Pinales; family Pinaceae; genus Picea; species Picea engelmannii. Next base: position 39,839 of record ML778276.1, on the reverse strand, counting down.
TCTAGACTGGATTAGATCTCTAGAAAAATACTTCGACTATGAGGATGTTGAGGAAGACAAGAAGGTCAAACATGTCGTTACTAGACTTAAAGGGCATGCAACACTATGGTGGGATGAATTGCAGGTAGACAGATGCTGCAAAGGCAAGTATAAAATCAAAATCTGGGATAGAATGGTTACAAAGATGAAAGCCAAATTTATACCCAAGGATTATCAAATCACTCTGTTTTGAAGGATGCAGAATTTGAGACAGAAGATGATGTCAGTGAAAGAATACACTGAAGAGTTCTACAAGATAAACATCATAGCAGGTCATTGGGAAAGTGATGATGAAAAAGTTTCTAGGTACATGAATGGTCTGCGATATGACATCCAAGATGAGATGAGCATGATGACCATTCAAAATGTGGAAGATGCTTATCAGATAGCTCTGAAGGATGAAGAGAAGATGAGCCGAAAATAAGGTCAAAGAGGCCGAGGTAGAAGTCAAACCAGAGGAAAAACAATTACCCAAGACAGGACTCAGAAATCTAAAGAAGAATAGAAGAAACCTCAAACTCAACATGAGAGAGGAGGAAGCTCACAGAGAGGGCAATATGCTGATAGACATACTTTTCCTCAAGCCAGAGGAAGAGGAAGAGGCAGAGGCGGTGAAGTAAAATGCTTTTTCTATGGAAATATCAAACATAAATCCTATGAGTGTCCAGATAAGAAAAAATATTGTGGTGAAACTCACATTGTCGAAGCTCAAGGATGGAATGTTGAGGCAAACGATGCTGAGGGCGGAAGATATTTGATGATGAGGAAAGTTCTCTTGAATCCAGAGAAGAAGGTAGAGAACCTAGCCCAAAGAAACAGTCTGTTTCGGATTGCTTGCAAAACCAAAGACATAGTATGCAAGGTCATAGTGGATAGCGGTAGCATAGACAATCTCATATCTACAAATATGGTAGAAAAGCTGGAGCTGGAGACTGTTGTACACCCAAGCCCATGCAGAGTTTGATGGCTACAAAAAGGACATCAAGTAAATGTCACTAAACAATGTTTAGTTGAATTTAAGATAGGAGGATATAAGGATGAAATATTATGTGATGTCATTCCCATGGATGTTTGTCATCTATTGTTGGGTAGACTGTGGCAATATGATAGAAACATGATTCATGATGGGAGAAATAACACATACACCCTAGAGAAGAATGGTAGGACGCACATGTTGTTGTCGATTAAAAACCAAGAGGTGAAAACAGAGATGAGAAACACTGTACTTCTCATGAGTGGGAAGGAACTTCTTAAGGAGGTTAAGAAGAAGGAAGACACACAATTTATTGTGGTTAGGAAGCCCATAATTGTTTTGACCAGTACAAGGATAGATGATTTACCAGAAGAAATCCAGGAGTTGTTGGAAGAGTTTGTTGATATAGTAGTGGACGAACTACCTTGTTCATTGCCACCTATCAGAAGTATCAGCCATCATATCAACCTTATATCTGGAGATAGTTTACCTAACAAAGCCACGTATAGGTTGACGCTGCAGGAAAATGAAGAAGTTAAGAGATAGGTCCAGCACTTAATGGACAAAGGACTGATTCGGGAAAGCTTGAGTCCATGCGTTGTTCCAACAGTGCTCATCCCAAAGAAAGACGGAGGGTGGAGAATGTGTACAGACTCAAGGGTGATCAATAATATTACCATCAGATACAGATTTCCATTGCCAAGGATGGACGACTTGATGGATTTCTTGAGTGGAGCAAGATTTTTTTCAAAGATTGATTTGAAAAGCGGGTATCATCAAATTCGAATGAGAGAAGGTGATGAATGGAAGACAACATTCAAGATGAATAAGGGGTTGTATGAATGGCTTGTTATGACATTTGGCTTAAAAAATGCACCCAATACTTTCATGAGATTGATGAACGAAGTCCTGAAGGATTTCATAGGGAAATTTGTCAATATATATCTTGATGATATATTAATTTTCAGCAAGACAGAAGCAGAACACTTGAAACATTTAGCTGCAGTAATGAGAAGATTATAGCAAGAGAAATTGCTGATAAATATGAAGAAAACATCATTTATGAGGACATAACTCATTTATTTGGTTATCTTTGCAAATGAATTGAAGATGGATCCAGAAAAGGTAGATGCAATTAAGAATTGGCCATCACCGAAGAGTGTGTTTGAAGTTCGAAGCTTCCATGGTTTGGCAAGTTTCTACAGGAAATTCATTTGAAATTTCAGTGGAATTGGTGCACCAATGATGGATACGGTGAAGAAAAGACATAAAAAATTTCACTGGACAGAAGAAGCAGAGAAAAGTTTCAATCTGCTGAAGAAGAAGATCACTGAGCAACCAATTCTGGTTTTGCTGGATTTTAGCAAGACATTCCAGGTCAGGTGTGATGCGAGTGGATTTGTAATTGGAGTGGTCTTGAGCCAAGATGATAGGTCGGTCGCATACTTCAGTGAAAAACTGAATGAAGCGAAGATCAAGTACTCAACATATGACAAAGAATTTTATGCAGTTATACAAGCACTAAAGAAATGGAGACATTATTTGGTTCCTAAAGATTTTGTTTTGTACATTGATAATCATGCTTTACAATTCGTGACTCAATAGGAGAAGTTGAACCAAAAACATCTTAAATGGGTTGAATTCATGAAGAATTTCACTTTTGTAATCAAGCATATTTCTGGAACTGCTAACAAAGTTGTTGATTCTTTGAGCAGGAAATGTTTTCTTATGTAGGAATTCAGAGTCAAGACTTTAGGTTTTGATAACCTCAAAGAAATGTATAGGGATGACCCAGATTTTAAGGAGGCATATGAGGCATATGAGAATCCAGTTCTCAAGGAAAGAAGCCAATGGACCAAGTATATGATCTAGGATGGGTTATTATTCTAGGGAAATCAGCTATGTATTCCAAAATGCTCCATGAGGGAGAACCTGCTGAAGGAAAAACATAGTGGAGGATTGGCAAGACACTTCGGTCATGATAAGACGTTCTCAAAGTTGAATGGCTCATATTTTTGACTAGGGATGAGGATATATGTTAAGAAATTTGTGGACAGATGTAGGATTTGTCAACACACAAAAGGGAAAAGGTAGAACACAGGGTTATATCAACCATTACCCATATCAGAAAGGCCGTGGGACGCAGTGAGAATGGATTTTATATTGGGACTGCCAAGAACACATAGAGGCTATGATTCAATCTTTGTGGTAGTCGACAGATTTTCAAAAATGGCACATTTCATACCATGCCAGAAAACCAGTGACGCAACTCATATTGCAAACCTGTTTTTCAAGGAAGTCATCAGACTTCACGGCTTGCCAAGGAGTATCGTGTTTGATCGAGATACCAAGTTCGTAGGGAATTTCTGGAGGACCTTATGGAAAAAAATGGGGAAAATTTGTCTTTTAGCTCAGCATACCATCCTCAAACGGATGGGAAGACAGAAGTCATGAACAGAAGCTTGGGATATTTGTTGAGGAGCTTAGTGACTGAACACCACATTCAATGGGATCACATTCTTCCATAGGCGGAATTTGCTTATAATGATTCATTTAACAGAAGCACAGGGCAGAGTCCATTCCATATTGTATATGGAATGCAGCCAAGGGGAGTTTCTGAATTGAAAGATTTGGAACAAGCTGAATTCAGGAGTGCTAGTGCAGAAGACTTTGCAGAAGGAATGAAGGATCTTCACAACCGAGTCAAGGAGAAATTGCAAAGTTCAAGTCAAGAATACAAGCGGAGAGAAGATCAACACAAGTGAGAACTTCAATTTGAAGTTGGTGATCTGATTCTTGCACATATGAGAAATGAAAGGTTCCCAAGGGGAACATATAACAAACTAAAGATGAAAAATATTGGACCGTGCAAGGTCATACGGAAATTTGGGGCAAACGCATATGAGATTGAAATACCCAATGGGATCGAAATCTCATCGATATTCGATGTTGTGGATTTGTACCCTTACAAAGCTGAAGAAGAAGGAGCAGAGAAGGAACATAAAGAGATTCAATGGACCAAAAAAATGCATGTAGCTGAAAAGCCGCAGATGGAAAGCATAATTGACAAAACGATTAGCAAAAAGACCAAGAGAAAAGAGTATTTTGAATACTTGGTCAAATGGAAGGGACATCCAGTTGAAGATGCTAGTTGGGAAGATGAATCAAAAATTCATAAGCATGGATAGACCATGCAAGATCTCATGAATAGGAGTTCATGAAAATTTTCAAGCAAGGGAGTATGATGCAGGAGCATCGTAAGCAGCTAGCCAAGCAAGCATAAAGGCGGAAGACAACTGGAAAAGCGCAACACACATTTTGCACATTTTGAAATGTTTTTGAAAAATTAATGAGCAGATATTAATGTAATAGTTAAAGGAAATGTACTTGCATGTTGTAAATAGATCTTGAGCGACTTTCTCTCATCTGCTGGATGTAATAGACATTAAGTCTATTTAATGAAAGTAGGTAGATTTGAATTAAGAGATTAGACAGTTTTAGAAGCGTAGGAGGGAAAACGGATATAGACACCCTCACCCTTGTATTATTGGATCATGAGAGGAAGAAGATTATCATAATTGAGAAGTATAGCAGAGAGTTGTAGAGAAGAACCCATGTACAGGAGCACTTGAGTTAATATATGAAGCTCTGACTCAAATTTCATGGTGTTATGATGCTTATTGTTTACATTTACAAAATGGTATGCTTACAATTGTTTTATTCTCTTTGTTTATGCATTTGTTTTCAATGTTGTGTTGAATATCTGATTTCATGTTAAGTATATGAAGTCTGAGAGAGGAGAAAAATGAGTTTCAATTGTTTCTCATCCTGAGAGTTCCTACAAGGAGTGCAGTGAAACGTCCGCAAGGTGTGCATTGACAAAAGTCTAAGTTTTATCTCATAAAGCTCAGGAGAGATACTATTGTTCTCATTTCCAGAAGAAGTGCAGGTGAAGCACATAAGCCGTGCAAGGTGTGCGTAGGCTAGTTGAAGCCTTAGAATTTATCAACTAAGGTTGAAGAGTGAAAGACTGTTGTTGCTGAGAGTGCATAGAGTCGAAGAATCAAATACACAGAAGTATTTGAAAGATTGTTGCAAAGAGTGCGTGCGGGAGTCCTTTCGAGACTTGAGGTTGCAATAGAAAGCTCAGGAGGGTCAGCAGATTCATTGAGGAGTGAATTGAACGGTCGAAATTCTCCGTGGAGAACTCGTGAAGTCACGAGGGTCGTAGGATCCAAAGGAGTTGCAGGGTGGATAAGGGTTGGATGAACCCATTACATTGGTTTCAAGATTCAACGTCGACCATTGATCGTGACCGTCGAGCGTCAAGATCATTTTGGCAAATCGAGGTTTGTAAGTCAAGAGTGCAAGACAAATCCCTTGGTCACTCGAACTTCCGAATCGCAAAATGGATTATCGTGTGTGAAGAAGAGGTGTAGAATTTTCGATGCTTCGGAATTTCATAGTTTGACATTTTGGGGGTCCTGACAACAAGGAGCCGGGACATAGTGGAGTGAAAATCCTAAAGTCGCAAGTTACGACAAGATTTTCGTCATGGATTTCTGGATTTCGGCACTTCGGGTGTCAGGAAGCAGAGGAGGTAGCATTTTGGGATCGAGAGTTTCGAACTCCCGGTACCTGGAAGTCCGAAATAATGTGGGTATTTGAATCGAATGAAGGCTTATAGCCGTTGATCCCATGGAAGGTGCCATTTCAGAGTTCGGGGTTTTGAAGTGACAGAGGAATCACTGTCGAAGGGTTGTTCAAGTTCCAAAAGCCGGAAAGATTGAGTGGACAGGTGGCAAGAATCCATGTGGGAAACAAAGTACAGTGGGGAAGACATGTGGTGTGTTTTCTTCAATAGGCGGAGTCAGTCCTGGTTGACCATTTCGGGGTTTTGAAGGTTGGAGAACCGGGAGACTTGTATTCGGATTCGTGAAGTCGCGAAGTCCAAAACTTTGAATCGATGAAAAGTTTCATTGGGGAGCCAGCCTTTAATGAACACATCGAGGTTCATCATTTCAGCAGTTTCGAAGACAAGAGGTCGGGGTTCTTTACTCCAGAATTCTCGAAGTCGCGAAACCCGACACAACTATGGAGGAGGACGCGGCCAAAGATTTTGGCAATTCGACATTTCGGGTTTCGGAGGTTGAAGAGACAGGGGACTCAACAATAGGAATCGTGATATCACGAAACCTGAAGTCTCGATTCGACAAAGGGTGCGATCATATTGTTGGTGAGGAGATTTGGGTTGATGCCTTGTGTTTGATCACGTGGACATACCTATAAGGACCTGTGGAAAACACTGTGGTGTGTGTGTGTGGGATTCCCTATGGAGGAATCAAAGAGTCAATCAGACTTAGGAGAAGATTTACAACGATCCTACACAGATCTTGACCTGAGGGTCAGGCTTGGCACCAAATCATCACCACAAGGAACAAAAGGAACACAAGATGCATGTACAATTTTCTTTTTATTACAGACTACAATCCTTGGGGTTATCAACAACAACTGAATAGAGTACAAATCTACAAGAGAACCAACTCTATAATGCAAGACTCAACTTACACCCTCATCACCAACTGAGATGAGGGAACAATCCTCAACAGATATCAATCTGTCAACAGGTACGCGACATGTCAGTAGTGCAACATGCGTATGTACGTGCCCTACCAGTAGTAAAACTCACGTATGTACATGGCCAGTCTGTACTATAGTCTGTGTATCACTTCTAAGGAACTAGGGTTTTTCTTTCTTCACAAACTCATATCTTCTGTAACCTTCAATCATACTCACTTCTATCTTTCACTATCCAATCTGACCCATAACGAATCATAACACATCCAATCTCTCCAACAAATTACTCATGCTTCTCAACCATACAATATGAATGCTACTCATCATGTATAAGCAACCAGTATACTAAAGAAATCATATCAAAACTGAATCATAAGAGTGTTTCTCACTCCATCAATCAACACAAACCAAATCACAACATCCATACCAAGAATGCCTTAAGCATTCACCACACAACAGGAAAGAGTATTCATCCAGACAACAATTTAACCATACCATAGTTTCTATAGCAGATATGAGCCCATAGAATGCATATCTAGAACCTGCTTTGGTCTTCAAGAGCCTAACACTAGCTCACACACATGTCTACATGACTTCATCCACTCTACGTGCCCTATCCTCATTCAACCTGCGTATGTACATGCCCTGGCTCACTACAGCCTGTGTATACCTCAAAAGATAGGCTTTTTGAACTTTCGAGACTTTTTTTCATGACCTTAGACTTGCTGAAACTTTGATGCGTCCATGAGATCCTCCAGACACTCTCCCTCTCATAATAGATCTTCAATACATGCTCAAGATATGCACAAGAGATACACACAATATCCACTCAAGATGCACACAACATGCAAAAGATACTTTTACACAAGAGACCCTTGCCTCTTATTTATACTCTCCAATTAGCTTCCTTAGAAGCATATTCTAGGTCACTTAACCCATTTCTAGGTCACTTAACCTCTTTCTAGGTCACTTAACCTATTTTCCTCATTCTTAGGGTTAACTACTTTTCATAAATAGAAAGTTCTCCATTTAAATATTCCTCCTTGACTTTGTCACTTTTCTTTACCATTTAAATAATAATTTCTTCTTTGCAAGCTCTTTGACTTCTTTGACCTTTTGGGGCTTCAAGCCTACATATGAGGGTCCTCCAACTTCGTAAGGCCATAACTCTCAAACCATGAGGATTTATGTGACATTCCACATACCACCAGAAATGGTATGAAAAGCACTATCCATCTAGGATAGTTCCACTGAAAAATTTACTGATATTCAAATCATTATTCCACATATAAGTGTAACCATACTTCAAGGATAACTCAATCACAAAGCGTCTTCCTGTGAGGGCTTTCACCATAAGGGGACCACTTTGGAGTTCATCCATTTGTACACCTTATCAACCATGATAAGACACCAACAATGCATCATATACCAATGAAACCACATCTACTTATATTCATCTATGCATCATGTATCAATTACAACTCATTGATCCATATTCATCAATATAATATGATAAGACATGTATACATCAAACCTTTGACCATTGACATCATTCAATCATCCTTTGGAATCAATCAATCACTCTTTGGCATCAATCAATCAATCAATCACTTGACATCAATTAATTAAAACTTTGGCATCAATGACAACATGATTCAACATAATACCCACATATGTTTGATAATTTTGAAGAAAACATAATGCAAAACTCAATTTTTAGCAGCTAGAGTTCCATAACCATATCTTAGAGTCATATCCAACTATGTCGGGGGCCCTGATAAAAGAATGAAACGTTACTTGGGTTAGCCCTGAAAAATGAATGGCACATTCCTTGGGTTAACCAAACAAATGGCGCATTCCTTGGTTCCCCGAGTTGACATGAATGAGATATTTTGGTTGGAACTACTGCTAGAGTATAAAATTGCAGAATTTTATTTTCTGAGTATTGTGATGTCAATTTTCATATATGGATATCAACATAGTGTGCATTGAGGAAGACACACAATTGTAGAGGATGGGGAATGTAACAACCCCACTATAATCCCCAGTTTAATTAATGGTTAATGTAGATGTAAGGTGTGGCTACAACTAAGTGATGTATATGTGAAACATATTTTTGAATGTTAATAATAAAAATGTGATATCAGTTTCTAAGGGGACATGGATAGATATGGGGGAGTGATTAATCCACAAGATAAGGGAGGGTTTAGAAGAATTTCTAAGAGGAGTCCAAGGGGGAATTTCCCATGTATATTAATTCACCCACATTATTGAATTTTATTATCATTATGTATTAAGCTCTATTTTCTGATTGAGTGTCCCCAAAGACAATAATTCAATGCATGTAAGAGGGTGGGTGTGAGAAGTCACATACCATAGTTATTGGTATCATGGGGGTTGAGTAAAATCATCTTGGGTAAGTGTGTGAGTCGATAAATTAAGCCAAATAGAGGAAATTCATATGGGTAGTAACAAAAATTTTGCACATTCAGTTTTGTGAAATATGAGCAACACGTAGAGAGTAAGAAAGAAAACTTGGAGCTGGAATTGTTCATACTATGGTAGATACAGGAGGTATTAACCTCTACATGTAACCATGATGAGACTAGAATAATTCGGGAAGCAAGAGAAACCCTAAAATGTTGGATAATAACCCTAGGAGACAAGTCGGCTCAAAGATAATATTTATTATTGAGTTATTAGCCTCCATAAGTAGAAGTCACCCTAGTTAGGTCACCTGGAGGACTATAAATAAGAGGGTGCTAGTGCTCATTTGTCACACTCACTCTCACAACTACATAAGATGAGTGGTTCACAAGTTTGGAGAGGATCTACAACTGCAACTAGTAAATGTTTGGTTATTGCTTCGACTTTCTCTTAGTTATGGTTTGGACTTTCTACTTGGTAAGATAGCTCTTGACAGAGGTATGCTACCTTGGTTGGCTATCATTTCTAGGGTTTTCTTTTGGAATTATTCTCTCTGTCAAGGTTAAGGTGCTCGGGGGTGGATTTTTTGCCTATGGTTAGGTGACAACATTTCTATATTATCCATGATGAAATGAGCACACCTACGTTTCTAGATGGTTATAGGCCCACACTATCTTCGGACTGTCTAACCGCTAGAAGATAGATTGGGAATATTTTCTTAGTTATAGTTGCATTTGTAGCCAAATTTTTGCTACAACAACGAAAACATAACCCTCTTGTTAAGGCACCTTAAGTGAATATCTTGATCTAATTCTTGGATAGCCTCGTGTTCCCTATCCAAATGAACCTCTTGGTACTCTCAACAAACCAAGACGTCAAGTTTGAGTTTTTGGTCAAAGTCAAAGGTTGACCAAGTCAAAAAAGTCATGAATTACTCTACGAAGTCAAAAAACAAGTTAGAAGGGGCTTCTAACTTCAAATCATGGAAGAAAAGGATTGACCTCATCCTTTTCAAGAATAAAGTATTGGATATTGTGAAAGGCAATATCATGGAACCACAATTTGAAGCAGGAAAATAGAAGGAACCTCAGAACATTGTAGTTATGGAGAAGTTCAAGGACAATGACATCAACACTATGAGTATCATAGAGGACTCTGTAAAAGACCACTTGATACCCTACATCTCTCATCTTGAATCATCTAAGAAGATGTACGATTCCCTAACTAACCACTTCTTAGTCAGAAACATTGGAAAAGTAATGATTTTGAAGAATGAGCTCCATGACATGAAAATGAATGATGATGATAGAATTACATCATACCTTGTGAGAATCTCTCAGTTAAGAGATCAACTAAAAGCTATTGAAGAAATAATTTCAGAAAAGGAACTGATAAATATAGTACTCAATGGCCTTCCCAAGACATGAGATGAATTTACCACAAGCATGAACACAAGAAAGGAGTATCCCACATTTGAAGAACTTTGGAATTGTTGTGCACAAGAAGAGTCAAGGATTAACGCAAAAGAGAAATCCCAAATGAACTATGATTATCAATCCTTCACAACAAAATTCAAGAATTTTTGGAATAAGAGGAAGTTTGGATTAAGGAAGAAACAAAATCAAGAAAAGAATATGTTAAAAATGCATTGCTTCAACTATAAAAAATAAGGTCACTATAAGAACCATTGTCTTGAGTTAAAGAAAAGGAAGGAAACAGACGTAGCAACAATTGTCGAATAAAGGGAACCCTCAAAGAAAGCCAAGCAATATAAAGAAAACTTCTTCTTCTAGTCAAGGTAACAATATTCTTCTATAACATAGTTCTTGTACATACCATGTTTACATAGTTCATGTACATATCGTGCATATATATTTCTTAGAAGAAAATATGGTCAGTGAAACAATACCTATGAAATAATAACAAGATAAGGATTTCTATTACGATGACTACAAGACGATGAAGTACGTTGGAAAATTCCTTAGGAATCAATTATATAAGTGACAACTGCCACATAAGACGAAATCATAATCAAACTTGAAGAGACCTAGAAGGAGTCAAATAAAAAATAAGTCAGTAATCGAGTGGAAATTAGAATAAGACTTGTGACACTTTGCAAAAGGCAATAATGATGCATACAAAAGCATGAACTCTCTTAGATGGATGGAGATGATTATATAATTCCAAAAGAAGAGCATGCATTCATTCATGAAGCAAGGATTAGGAGGGAGCTAATCCTACATGATATGATACATTGAGAGTAGTAGTCATGATAAGCAACACATGTTCAGTTTGACTCTAGAAGAATTCTTATTCGAAAATAAATCTTAAGTATCCCTTGTTGTCCTTATGATGAAAGGAAGAAGTTGTAATTTTCAGTAAGGAAGGGCATGGAATATATATAAGACTCCATGGATCCAAAATATAAAGAGGAACATGAGGGAGAACATGAAGATTCCAAGAAAAAAAGAAAATCTAGAACAACTAGTTATTATACCGAGAATCATAAGACTACCAACTAGAAGCAATCAAGTAGAAGAAATGGAAGTTATAATTAAGAACAATGGATGTAAGAAAAAGTGAAAAATACTTATGAATGGAAGCATTTCTAGATTCAGGTTCTTCCAGAAGGAGGGAGAAGACTATGCCGAAAACTTGCTTCAGTAAACCAGATATACCTCTTGCAATATCCATGGATTGAAATTTACATGTAAAAGATTGTTCTTCCTAATAAAGAAAATTGAGAAAGAAGCTTATACCAGAAAGAGAACCATGTATGCAGATATAATAAGACCTTGTATAGATTCCAGCAACTTGATGCAGAGTATCTCATATACAACAAAATCTTGGTGAAAACTTTCTATGATAGAGATAGTGTATCAGAATGGTTACTTAGAAGTCCAGAATTATGGATTTCTAATCCATGAAAAACTCTCATGATGATAGATATGAAGAAGTTGAGAGACTCTAATCCAGTAGACCCATATCTACATCGACAATTGATTGGCTCGTTAATGTATTTGGAGAATACTCAGCTGGATATTTTCCTTGTGGGACATTTGAGTTATGATATACATCTACATGGATTTATTGATTCATATTGGGAAGAGAGTGCAAATGACAAAATGAGTGATACTTAGATGTGTTTCAGTTTGAGCTTTGCCACAATGTCATGAGCTAGCAGAAAAAAAAAATTCTATTGTAATCAACACTACAAAATCAGAGTATATTGCAGCTTGTGATGCTTGTACATAAGCAATACGTTGACTTTTGGATCGTCTGATAAAGTGTTGAATTCGACCATGATATATTGTAATGATTAGAGCTATGTGAATCTTTTCGAGAAACCAGTGTTCCATGATAGGCCGAAGTACATTGAGATCAAGCATTATATTCTCCATGATAAATTCCATAAGAGAGAAGTGGCTCTCCAGTATATCTCCAAAGATGAATATATAACATAAATTTTGGTAAAGCCTTTGTCCAAGATGAAAAGTTTGCGTACTTAAGAGGCAAAGCTAGGGCTTGTGGAGACGACTTTCTTATTGGAAAAGGAATTGATTAATCCCAAGTTGGGAGGGAGAACTAATATGTTATTGATTTATGGAAAATTATTTTCCAGTTTGGAAAATGGTCCAAGATGGGAAGTTCCTTTCTAGTTCAAAAAGTGCTTCAAGATTTCTAATGGAAATGCATTTTCCAGTTCGGAAAATGGTCCAGATTGGACATTCATTTTTGTAATGAAAATGGTATGATAGATTGTTGATGTACCATAGACAGTGATTCCCCTTGTGGCCAGTGTGGGGAAATGGTCTAGGATAGTCATTCTTCTTGGAAGCCACTCAACGTAGTGGTCAAGTAGAATGGTCTGCCTCGTTGGGAGGTCATTCTTTCGAAGGTCACAGTTGTGAGAAGCTTCGAAGAATGGTCTGTTTTGGAGGTTGGTACAGGACAATCATTTCCATAGGAAATGGTCTCGACAATCATCCCCTAGGGCAGACTCATTCTCCCCAAGTTTCAATGTGATTAGTGCCGGAGGAATGGCCCACTTCAGTGAATTGTCTAGGTTCAACAACCAGGGACAGGAATTCCCTAGGGCATATTCATTCTCTCCAAGTTGCACTATGATTAGTGCTAGAGGAATGGCCTAGTTAGGTGAATGGTATAGGGTAAAAAATTAGGGACAATTATTCTTCTATGCTTGAAAATAATAGTCCAGATATCGCATGGATGATGTTTTACTTTTCGAGGGAAAATGCTCTTCCAAATCTCACAAATTTGAGTGGAAGAATGGCTCAGATGACTCAATTTATGTCATGATATTGTTTTATGCAACTTGATATCAGATGATATGATTTTTTTGGAGACTGCATCTCTATGAACAATTGTTTTCTACTGTGGTGGATTTGATCCACTGATAGTGACTATGTGTCACTGGTTAGTAGCCATGTGCTACTAGGATTGGTTGTGTACCACTAGGTAGTAGTTGTGTACTAATAATGATAGACATAGTTATGTTCTATTGGATGGAATTATTTTGATTTTTGTGGAGACTATCACTAGTGTTGGATATGATTACCAACTATATGGATAGTCATTATGATGATGGACAAACATTCTCCCTGTGGAAAATGGCCCAAGACAGTCATTATTATAGGAAGTATGTCCAAATTAGAAGAATAGTCCTTGTATCCCATGGTGTGGCTTTCAACATCTATTGGAACAATTATTCTTCTAGGACATATGTCTATATTATAAGAGTGATTCTTATATCACTCTATGGAGTGAGTGACTTATTCAACATCATGCCTGATTACTTATATGGAGTATGGCTTCGAGAGATGATGCAACTGATGCTATCATATGATACTGATAGTGATGATGGTGATCATGACTTGACCATGGGATAGCCCGTGTGGCTATGATGATGTTACCCGTTGAATGGTCTCTTTGTGCTCAAGAGGATTTCCTTTAATACCTACCTATCTAGGAGGGAGTGTTGATATTATGGTAGATACGGGAGGTATTAACCTCTACATGTAACCCTGATGAGACTAGAATATTTTAGGAAGCAAGAGAAACCCTAAAATGTTGGATAATAACCCTAGGAGACAAGTCAACTCAAAGAGAATATTTATTATTGAGTTATTAGACTCCATAAGTAGAAGTCGACCCAGTTAGGTCACTTGGAGGACTATAAATAAGAGGGCGCTAGAGATCATTTGTCACACTCAATCTCACAACTACATAATACCAGTGGTGCGCAAGTTTGGAGAGGAGCTGCAACTGTAGTTGCTGAAACTAGAAAATTTCAGTTTTGTCCTGGACTTACTCTTGGTTATGGTTTGGAATTTCTACTTGGTACGCTATCTCTGGCGAGAGGTACACTACCTTGGTTGGAATTTATTCTTGATACACTAGCTCTGGAGAGAGGCACGCTACCTAATTTTCTAACATGAACAAACATGGAGCGAGAATTCTGGGGAATGTTGGAGTGTATTTGGAGTTGAGGATTGAAGATATAGGTTGTGAGGCATGAAGAGTGAAATCTTGTGTGATTTTCACTGTAACAACAAGTGGTGTTGTTGTTTGTTGGTAGTTTTTCCTAGCAATGAGTTCCCTTTAGTTCCCAACATAGATATTTCTAGTTACCTATGCTAGAGATACCCTGATAAATGAATTAGATGACCAAGGGAGCGAGATCAATGAAGGGGTACATTCCTTGAGTTGGGTAGGTGGAGAGGATGAGACCTGGTGGAAAATCGGGATAGTTGTAGGATAATACTAGTGGGTTGTGAGTTTATGAGATGTGAGTAGACAGTGGGAGACCACCCTCTTTTGTGGATTTCTAGCCTCATCTTGGGGGTGATTTTCTATTAATATTTGGAACAACAAGTCTATGGTTGGTTGGAACATCTGTCCTAAGCATCTGGTTGCACAACTGTTTATAGAAGATACATGAGTTAAATTGTTGTGTTTTACTTCGATTACGAGAATATATTTATACATTTTTGTAATGGAGTTATTAGTTTCATTTCATGTCTATTTTAAAATTTTATAGAAGCATGCAATTAATTGTAACAGACAATAGCTAAATCTGGTTTTAATTCATAGTTGAAATCTATAGGAAATTAATTTAGTTAGCTGTAAATTTTTGTCTTTTATGAGTATTATGCACCGTAATGTTCTTCAGTTGGGCTAGGGGACGTTACATGGATACATAGAAATTTTTTAATTCAATCACAAATAATAAGTACATGGTATTATAATAATTGAATTATAAATTCCACATCATTGTATGTGAATTTGGGATGTATTTCATTATTGTTGAATTGAAGTTTGTTGATAAAATCATGTGTCTGATTATAGTTAAAAGCTGTTTAATTACATTTGCAAGAGAATTCTTTATTACGCTAAAATTGCTAATGTGGAAAAAATTCCACCAAGGAAAACTCCAGGGAGGCTTCTTGTCAAAGATCCTATAGAAAAAATTCAAGAAACATGGGAAGGTTCACAAAACAAACCAGTTGAAATTGAAGACCCTGTAGAGGATTATGTATTGGTTATCCAATTTCCAATATATATATAGAACATTTTCCATGACCCATATTCAAGACACTTAAGCAAGTACTGAGACTCAAGTGATTTTTCCATGATGGAAATAATTATTTTTAATTCAAGAATGAGGACTATCCAAGATGGTATAACAATCTATTGGTTAGAGAAGTGAGTGATAAAGTTTTCAAAAACATTAGGAAATCCCATCTGCATATTGTGGTAGCTAGGGAACCCATCTTTCCTTGTTCTGAAGCCACTGAATGGATTATAGATCAAACAATTCTAAATACCAATATGATCGTAAACGTAATCGGTAATTGTGTAGTTTTTTCTTAGCATATCATTTCGAGAAATATAACATGATTCAAAAACTTGAATTCCTACTGGTTACTTCCTTTGTGCATGAATTTTATGATAAAAATGATGTTGGGAAGATTATAGCTAGATGGTGGAAGGAAGATAAGAAGTTCGCGAACAAATATTTTTATTTGGCGCATTGTGTCTTTCATAAATTGGGATAAAGAATAACATGTATTCTAATTGATGCAATGTTTTATGCATGTTCTAACAATAATTATTACATGCACATTTCTTGTAGAATTAGAGGTACAAGAAAGCAACTTTGGTTCTTATATGAGTAATGGAATTATGGAATATCCTCAAGGATATTACATCCAAGAGGAATAGATCATAGGTCTACATGTCATCATGGGAAATGTTGATACATAGTCCAATGGAAGAGGAGGCATGCATGAGCCTGTAACTATGAGAAGCCTACATAGGGAAGTGTAGAGCTATAGGTAATATAATTAAAGGATTATGAAGGCTTAGGAAGAGATACTTCATAGTGTGAATATAGTTCACAATAAAGTCAACAAGGACTCTAGCACCAAGCAATCAACTAGTGCTATAAAAGTGTCAACATCTAGAGACTATAACAAAAGGGACGATCATCAAAATGACATGCAATCAAGAAGAACGGGAAGGCCCCATCATTCTCCAAGGAAATAAACTAGAAGAATGCATTCAATTTCGGGGCTAGGGAGTAGCCCAAGTGCATATCCTATCCGGAGGCAAGGGAGAAGTCCTGAGGAATAAATCTTGCAAGGTGAACTCAGGAAACTTAAGCCACCAACTTTAAATGGTGAGCATAGGAAAGGAGAGGAGGATGAGGCTTGGCTATTGGAGATGAAGAAGTATTTTCAGTTGTATGATCACCCTTCCTAGGTATAAGATAGAATTGCAACCCACCACTTGCAAGGAAAGGAAACCATCTGGTGGGATCAACTTAAGAAAGCCAAGAACCTTGATGAGAAAATGATCTCATGGAGGTACTTCAAAGGATATTTCCCAGATAAATATTTGTCCAAGAATTATTTTGAAAGGAATATGAAAGAGTTCTTTGAACTAATGATGGGAAGCATGTCAAGGGATGAATATGAGAAAATATTCTTTGAATTATTGAAATATGTTGACTTCATAAAGGATGAATAAGTCAAAATACAAAGGTTTATAAGTGGGTTACACTATTTCTATAGTGACAAGATACAATATGATAACCCAAATACTTTGGAGGAATCCATAAGGAGAGAAAAACGTCTTTATGAGTAGAGCAAAGGGAGGCCCATCTTCCTAAAATCTTGGAATGACAAGATGGAAGAGAAAAAAGATCAAAGGAATAAGCCACCCATTTTCAATAAAAACACCCAGGAAAATAAAAAAGGTTAGTCAACCCAAAATGACCAAAAGATTGCAAATTCATTTGGGGAAAAGGCCAAGGAAACAATGCATACAATGTTGGGGATGTGAGGGAAATCGGTTATATCGTGATTTCCCTAAAAAATGAGAAAGAATGAGGACTATACACAACATTCAGGAGGATGAAACAATGGAAGACATGGGAGGAAACATGCCAAGGATTTATGTTGCCTTGGATTGTAAGCAAGCGGAGTATCAATCCCCCATGATTGAAGTGGAAGGTAAGGTTGATAACCATCCCATATAAATTTTAATCGATTCTGGAGCTAGCCATAGTTACATAAATGATAACATTGTTGAAATATTTCACTTACAAAGGAGTAAGCATAAGAAATATCGGTTAGTTCAATTAGCCATAGGGGATAAAAGGAAGATTAATGAGTTGGTTAAAAATTCTCTAATATACATGATTGGACTCAACACAAGGGTAGATGTAAACATCATACCATTGACTTCATAATATTTTCTAATTAGCATGGATTGGTTGCAAAAACACCATGCTATCCTAAAATTTTAAAATAAGACAATAACTTGTCTTGAAGAAGAAGGGAAGGAAGGCAAGGTTCAAGTCATTCCAAGAGTTGAAGTTGTTAGAGATATTTCAGCTATGATGTTCAAAAAGAGTTTCAGGAAGGGATGTCATATTTTTTCATCCCATATGGAAGAGGCAACCATAGATAAAGTGGCAAGTATTGAAGACCATCTAATCTTGAGGGATTTTGAAGACATATTTCAGGAAATTTTGAGATTATCTCCTAAAAAGAGACATTTATTTATTTGGTTCTAGGATCCACCCTAGTGTTCAAGACACCTTACAGAATGGGCATGCTAGAATTGAAAGATTTGTAGATGCAACTTGAAGAGTTAGTAAACAATGGGTATACACACCCAAGTGTGTCAC
The DNA here is from genome assembly GCA_009831015.1 of Picea engelmannii. Lineage (NCBI taxonomy): Eukaryota > Viridiplantae > Streptophyta > Pinopsida > Pinales > Pinaceae > Picea > Picea engelmannii. The sequence goes on along the minus strand of ML778276.1, from coordinate 21,606 downwards.
ATTGGGGGTCCCTAGTCCTTTTTGTGAAGAAGAAAGATGGAACCTTAAGGATGTGTATTGATTTCAAATATCTAAATAGGGTCACCATAAAGAACAAATATCCTTTTCCAAGGATTGATGATTAATTTGATTAGCTGAAAGGTGAAAGAATATTTTCCAAGATTGACTTGAGATGAGGTTATTATCAAGTGAGGATAAATGAAGAAGGAATCAACAAGACAACATTTAGGACAAGGTATGGGAATTATGAATTCATGGTAGTTCCATTTTGGACTAACAAATGTTGCAACTATTTTCATGTGCTTGATGAATGTAGGGTTTAGGGAGTACCTGGACAAGTTTGTAATTGTGTTCTTAGACGATATATTCATCTACTCTAAGTCAAAAGAGGAACATGAGAAACAATTGAGAATGGCGTTGCAAGTTTTAAAATAATATAAATTGTATGCTAAGTTAAGTAAGTGCATATTTTATAAAAAAAAAAGATTCACTACTTGGGGTATGTTATCGCACAATTTGTACTTGCCCAAATCCCAAGGCAAGTGGATATAAAATTGATGTAACTGGGAATGACGTATCATTGTCACCTTAATAGGAAATCTCTTTCTATTTTGGAGTATGTCCACGATACCCTAGGAGAGACGTCTCCAGTGGCTTGAGGGTTTGAAAAGGCTACGGAACATGATAAGAGAAATTACCTCCCCTCTCACAGGTTACTCAAGTTAAAATAGTTCTTTAAGTCTTATTGAAGATGAATCAAGAAAATATTAATGTGTACCTGGCTAGAACAAGACAACACAACAAAAATGGGCACTTTCCAAGTACCAAAATGATATTAGTGCTTCGTAAGACAATGACGTCTTAAGAAATGTATTAGATGATATAAAATTGCAGCAGTATAACAATTTATAACAAAAAATGATAGTTTTGTAACAACCACAATGATTATGCTTTAAAATGCTTGATAAAAGACTTGAAATAATAGCTTAAACTAGGCCAATTGATAATAGATAGTCACAATCAGTTTTAGCAATGTCTAGCTAGCATAACATGTCACTTTTAGGATTAATTTTCTTTTGTTATATGGTTGTAAAAATATTTTGAAACAACAAAAAGTAGGTTAATAATTTAGGCTAATCTAAGGTTAGTAGGAGTTAGTAGGTGTTCAAGAGAAGATGTTCTGAAAATTGTTTGATCAATCAACACTTGTAATGGATAGATTAGTGTCTTCTAGGGTAATGGAGTCAATGATGGAAACAACAAATCTTAAAGGAAAATGGAAATGATAATGTTTAGTCAAAGGGGATGGAAAGGATGAGAGAGTTGTTGGTAGCCCAAGGCCTCAAAAATCCAACTCCTAGAGATAATTCCTAGAAAGTAATAAAAATTAGGCCCTAGCGATTTCTCTTTTCCTTAGAGAAATTGAGATAAAGAATGCCATAGAAAAAATAAGTAGGTTTACTAGAGTGCTACAATGGCAAGGATCTAGTATCCACTTCTAGATAGGTGCCTTTCAAGAAATTTTAGCAAGTGGAAGACTATAGAGAAAAATATAGTAACATATGTCTTTCTCCTAGGGTTTCAAGTAAGAAATTTAATAATCTTTAATATGAAACAAGTAAATTCACCATAAGAATTCATTCGAAATAAGGAAATATATATTTTCCACTTACTTCACCAATAATAATCAAGCATAAATCATAGTTGAATAACCTCCACATGAAAATTTGCCAAAATGCACCAAGATTTGCGTCCTCCAAGAAGTGTGCACCACTAAAGTTTATCCAATAACCCTTAAAGAGGGTTGAATTTCAGACCACCATGTGTGTGATGAGAGAATTATGGAAAAATGAGAGTTTTATCTCTCTATGTATACAATAATTATGACCTTTAATTAATTTTAGGTCATCAAAAGGCCGACATGGCCAAATTACATGAAAAATCCATTGTTTACACAAATTCAAATAATTAAACCCTAAAATATTTTTTAGAGGTGATGTCATGCTCTTCTAGGGTGGCGTTGAGCCTCCTGGGTGAAACATTGGGTCTCCTATACAAAATGCGGGGCCTTCCAAGCCCCTAGATGATTCCACATGTGCCAATTAGCACACAATTACCTCCATAATGCCAATCATGATGCCAGGTGACTTCTAGGGTCACAATGGTGAGTTCATGTGCCTCTTAAGGCCAACGTCTAGGTGGAAAATCAAGACCCCCCTAGGTATAGGTTTTCCAAAGTGTCTCCGGTGAAACATCCTTCCTTTTCCCTGGTATAGGTCTCTAACATATCTCTTCCCCTGGTTGGGGTCATAACATCCATCTGTGGGATTTCATCCCCATGGAGGTTCAAGCTAATCATCTCCCCATATGTACCTATCCACTGGGAATGGTCCTGAAACAAAAACAAGTACACCCTCCATGGGATAATAAGTCACATGGATCATACTAATGTCAATCACATCCAATAATCAAATTACCCAAACATGTGCATCAAACCCCCCTTTACCTAGACAAATGCTCAAATACGTTATGCAATTTAACAATTTAGGTTTGGAGAGGGTCTCAGGATGTCCTATTGGGATAGCCCTCCTCACGTTTGGGGTGTTTCCTAGGTGAGAGACAATCTAGGTCATTTAAGTGTGTGAAATGGTGTAGGGGAAGTGTTTGGGAAGAGGGTGCAGTGATAACAGGGAAATGTAGGTCTTTCACGTGGTTGCCTTTGTAGAGGGAGAGTTGCACCTTATCATGGATTCCATTGTTTCCTATCACATTCAATGCCTTTTATTCTTAGTCTCATTTCTTTTTATTTTCAAGGGAAAATCTGGGGGACACTTTCCTCGCGTGGTGACCAGGGGTGACAACGTTACCCACAAGTACTTCACGGAAATGAGAAGTTGACTCGTGATGATACCCCCTTTCTCTTGGCTATGCCACTAAGAGCCACTACCCTAGTTTGGTGACCAGATAGACGATAGTGTCATACCGCTACCTGCCCATGGACCAAATAGGTCGGCTCATGATGAGACCTCCCATCCACCGACTAGGCCGTGATTTTTATTTTATCTTACAGGTCCCCTTTTCTTACTAAGAATCCTTTTATTTCTTTCTCAGGAATCCTTGGGAGAAGCATCTCAAAATTTTTATTTTGGATTTTAACTCTTGCCAGCTACTTTTACCCTCTGGGCCTTTAGCCCCTTCTTCCCACAAGGCAAGGTACGACCCTTCTTAGTGTGGAAAACCCAATTCCTGAACCAAGGCATGGGAAGATGAGAGGGATAATGATGAAAAATGGTAAGTATGGAAGGAATGGACGATGACCTTTCATAGACCCATCTAGTGGAAACTCATCCTAAAGGTGTTATAACCCTAAATTGCACTACCCCTGCTTACCTGGCATCAGACCAACTCATGCCTTTTCCTTGCCAAAGTCATGCTAATCAAACTCTTCAAAAACCTCCTAAATCAAGTAACCCGCGCCCTAACCTAACACTGGGCGCGTTGGGACGCTGGCAGGCCTTCTGTAGCACGCGTGTGAACGCTGGCTGGCCCACTACAGCCCGTGTTTACCTAACAAAGCAAAAAATTAGGAAAGTTTCCGCCAGGACACGAGGCTTTTTGTCAGTTAACTGGAACTCTTCACCATGCATGGCCGAGAGTTCGCCTAAAACCCTAGCTCCTTCTAGCCTATAAAAGGAGGGGTAGGGGTACTATTCAAGAAGGAAAAAATCATAGCAAAGAAACTCTGCCAAATTGCCAAGTCCATTATTGTCCCAACCCGTTAGCTTTGCCTCAAGCTTCAGGAGAACTTCATGCTGCAGCAGTTGGAGGACAAAATAAGAGGAGGAGCCCAGGATCAGGATCGAGGAACGGTGGCCAGTATCAGAACTCATTGTAAGTGATTCATTTTGAGACTAATAAAAAAGATGCTTTTCCCGTCCCAAGTACATGAATCTCATCTATGTTATTTGATTTATGTTTTATTTCTAACCCTCTAGTAGATCAGTAGCATGCATGTGTAGTCT